>SCLG01000029.1:775221-790266 GCA_004367875.1 Oikopleura albicans
TAAGCAAAAATTAATTAAAATGCACTCAATCAATCTTTTTTTCATTGTGTAGGCGCTTGACCCGCTTTTATAGTATAATTCTGTTATTAGGGTCTAATTAGACAGTCTAATCTAACATTTGTGGCAGAAAATTCTTTAAGAAAATTCTTAAATGAAGTTACCTCTACTGAGAGTAAACTTCTTTCATATTTGAAATAATTAAACGAAAAACACGAAAATCTTGGACCGCAAACTGGAGAATATTCGGGTAAGACTCCTCATAATCCGGATTATCCACTGCTCCCCAGCCGCCGGCATAACATTCTTCTGATGCGGGAAGTTCGCCTTGTTCTGGGAGGCACGCAACGCGCACGTCACTGCTCGACATGTCAATTGGGTCGACCTTCATTAGACAAATATCGTGGGCAACGAATCCCTCCGATTTGTAGTCTGGATGCATAACGATTTGCTGCACGTTTAAGTGTTGTTGGTTTGGCGATTCGTTCAGGAAATCATGTGCGCCAACAATGACCCCAAAGTCATCGGTAGTGGCATCTTCACAACAATGCGCCGCCGTCAAAATCCACTCCTCATTAAGAATTGTTCCACCACACGAATGTTGTCCATTATATTGAAGACTTTTTAAAGGATATCCACTAAATAATACTCCAGTAAAAATAAGTTTCCAAGTGGGGATCAATTATAAGTCGATAAGTTTTGGGACACTCAAATATAGTTCGGGAACACGAATTCGAGATGAAACATTTAAGAGGGGACACGTTTAGCCGCTAGAGAGCACTTCTTCGATTCGAAAGCTGTTTCACGGTGAAAAATGATCCCTGAAGCCTAATACGTCTTTTTCATGTATTTGTCTAGAATTCGTGATCTACGGGTCAAACTGCATGATAACACGCGTTTCACTTCAAACCAAACTGAGTAGGTTATAAAAAAAGGAGGCGGCAATCGTAGTAAGCAAAACCAAAGCAGCCAATCAGAACCGCCAATCAGAATTCTCTCGTTGCGTACCAGCAACAAAACAAAAAAAACACCTCACGGACACACTATGCATCTTTTAAATACCAAAATAGTAATAAACAGAACCTCCAGTCATGATTTACGTAGGTGTGCAGTTTGGTTTGAAGTGAAACGCGTGTTATATGTAAATATTCCAGTACGGAAAAAATTAGGGTCTTCCACACTGCAAAAATCCAGGCTTTTGATGTGATGGGGTTAGAACTTTTGAGTGGTCCAGGGTTTTGTATGGTCGTCAGTGACACGTTCGGCACTCCATAAAATAGGTACTGGAATTTGTTACAATTAAATGTCGGTATTTGACTCATATTATATAATTTATGCTGTAAAAACTTGAATAATTGACGTTTTAATTGCAGCGGAGTGGACACCCTTAACTGATGATGAAGGGCCAACTGTGTGGGACGACATCGATTCCTTCAATAATTTTGTCGTTTTGATAAAAAATATTTTCTGTGCAAGAGAGTCCTTCGGGTAGGAGACACTCGTCCCCACACGGAGTTCCGGATGGAATAGTAGGCTCAACAATTGTGCTGTTTGGCACAATACCATCAATGATGACACTCTCCATCCAATCCACATATGCACTGAGCTCTGCGAATACAGAGGGTGCCCCTTGACAGATTTAATAATTCGTCTAATCATTATACTTTTTGATAAAAATGCGTCCCTTGATTTGAGTCTTTAAAGTTGGATGTTGCAGACTATGAGGTAAGGCCGTGACGAGTTGAAATCGCCGTTTGTGTAGGATAAAAAAAATAAATGACTGGAATTTTAACAGTGTAATAATAGTAATGAAATATTCAAATGGTGCATCGCCTCAAGATAAAAAAAGCTCATGTTCGGTATCAAATATCAAGCAATGCAATTGGCCTAACATGAATACATCCCTCAGCGCTGCTTGGGGCCAATCGAAACCGCAAAAATAATTCTATCGAGCAATAAAACAAACAAACAAAACCTCAGGAGCACATAAATCACGAACGGCGATTTCAACTCGTCAAAGCTTTATAATAACGCGCTGCCCTCTTTTCTAGTTTTTAAGCTCATTATAATACATATGTACAACATTTGAGATAGCAAGAAGCACGTTATTTACATCATACTCTAAAAGTGTCCTTAAATTTGGTGCGTCCAATATGATACCGCTGTATTAATAAAGCCCCTATATAAATGATACCCCTGTATTTTCCTCGCGTAAAACGTTTTAAAATCTGGCCTTCGTAAATACACCCATCAATACCCCACGATACAAGACCATACTGTCGTGCCTCGCCATCCACAACACAAACCAGTGGCCCACCACTGTCCCCATTACACGAGTTTCCTTTGACCATGTCTCCATTTTCAAACTTGCTGGCGCACATTTCGGCATGTGGGACAAAGGAGCGCCAAACGGGCGTTTCCAGGCACTGTTCATCGGTTAGAATAACATTGTTGACAGATTGAAGCTCATTTGGGTAGGATTCGGCAAGGTCGGGTTGTCCAGTAGCGCCCCAGCCGCCGACGTAACAATCTTCACTCGCCGGCATCTCGCCCTGCTCTGGCAAACATACAACTATATTAGGGTTTAACTCAAAAATGTTAAAATTTTATCCAATTGATCTTGTACATTGAACTTGTTCACACCAGGAATCGATTATGTTTTCGATTATGACAAAATTCAGTGAAATATTCTACAGAAAGGGTGCTGGATAACGCCCTCTGAATAGGGGTCGCTTGTGCTAAATTAGGGACGGTTATGCTAAATAAGGGGCGTTTGAGCTTAATAAGGGGCAAAAGTGCTAAATAAGGGTCAATTTTTCGATAAATATAGTACTGCTCCACATAAGGGTCAATGTTTTCGATAAAAATATTATTGCTCCAAATAAGGGTCGTTGTTTATAACATTGTTTCCCATAGGCTATGGGGCCATAGCCTATTTTTATCTTAAAAAAATTAAAATTATCTGAAATTATAAACTGAACTCGCTTATCCTTAATAAGGGCTATTTTTCAAAAAAATCGTTTACCAACCCTTACTACGCACCACGTCTGTTGATGAAAAAAATTCATGAAAAATTTCGATGAAAAATAAGCAAAAATGTCGAAAAAATGATGAAAATACAAAATTATTTTTGTCATTTTGAAACCTCTCAATTTAAAAGAAAACGACTTATGCAATAGGAGTTTTGCATGACCTTTTTGATTTATGAAAGGTCACTAAATAATGCTGCATAAACTGAATAAGTTCACCTTCATGAAAATGCATATGATAAGTAACATGTGTTTCTAACATATTTGTGTGTATATTACTGATATGTATTAACAAGATAAATCTATGATATATTAAAACGCTAATGGTTTATTTTTTGATTTGATTTCGTCACCACATCCTTACAAATATTTAATAGTTTCCCCTAGAAAACGTGTGTTATTGGAGATGGAAGACATTGGCGCAATTAAACGACCACGTCTTAGAATAACAGTTAAAGTGAGTACTTCTCGTATATATAAGAGACAAGCGTCTACTGTCACATCAGACTTCGAGGCTGTTTATCAATGAAACTTTTTTGTTTAAGTAATTTGTTCCTTACTCTTGCTAATGGACAACTAGGTAAGTAGTAAACTAAATGTCCCTAAGGTGTCCCTAATAAGGCTAGGACCCTAAGGTGTCCAAAAGGTGTCCAAGGTTAAAATTGAGGGCTTCAGATCACTTTGAATTCGCAGCGTGGAGTCCTTTTCGAAAAGTTTGAAAACGAATGAGTTTATGTTTTTGCTTATGGTATTGATTTTAGCACAAACCGCGGACACCCTAGTGATCCATTATTTGTCGATGTCTTTCAAGGGGTCCTTTTTTAAGGAAAAACCTTATCACCGGTATTTAGCATATAAAAATTTCAATTAAAGTCTTTAATTTAAAGACGTTTAGGTTCTGATAGACAAAGCGATTTTACTTTATAGCCTATAAATTATAGGCGTCGCCAGTTACAAGGGTCTTTTTCGTGTTTTGAAACCACGACCATTTTATAGCAATCCGACCCTTATCTGGCGAACCCTCATTTAACGCGTTTCGTCTTTTCCGAAATGTACCCTTACTTAGCACCCATAATATAGGTATGTTTCTCATTAAACTCGTTCAGGAAACGACTTGGGTCAAAATATGAAAACGAATCCAGGCTTTGCCCCAGATCTTGTTAATTGGATTCGCAAAAATTACAAATCTATCAATAATTTTCATTCAATTATGTCCGGCAATTCGGGCTCAGTACATCCTGTTCACCAACTTTTTTAATAAAATGTAAACAAATTTAATAATAAACGTCAGAACATAAATTGAGTCTCATCTTACGACTCATGGAAAACTCTAACTATGGGCAAAAAAAGTTTGGAGCGGAGGAGTTAACTCTTGCGTTACCGATGGTGCGATATGACACTGGTTTCGTTCATGTCGCTTATAGCGTGAAATTGACATCCAATTACCTGTTTTAATACTTTTATACATCTTATTAGCCGAACAATTCACCGTCTCTAATCATTCCAATAAATCCAGAAAAGCCACCATTTTGGATTTATAGACTTATAGACTTATTGTCAAGTTATTGGAATATTTAGGCACGACATAGTCTAGTTTCAAACCATAGTGCCATATGGCACTGTTGGGAGCGCAGGTGTTAAACTTTTAAAGAAAAAACAGTAAAACTTTCATGATTTTCTAATGTATAACCCTAACTTGAACATCATTACTTGAAAAGTCTATATCATCAACACGCAATAGGCATATATCATGCGCTACAAAACCTTCTTTTGCGTAATCCTTGTGCATAATTATTTCCTCAACTGCTAGACGCTGTTCGTTTTCGGATTGATTTAAGAGATGATGAGCGCCAATAATAACCTCTAGGCTACCATCGGCAACCATATCTTCACAACAGTGTGCGGCGGTTAAGACCCAATTTTCATTTAGAACTGACCCACCACATCGATGGCTTTGGTTGTTTTGTAGACTAACAGGGTTTTCAAAATACTGCAGTATACTGTCATTTTTAGGTAATCGTATGTACCGCTAACTTTTTTGTCATAAAAAATGAAATTCGTGGATTCTTATCCCCAATATAATATCTAATTTAGCCCTAGAAGTACAGCAAAGAATCATAAACGTTATTTCTTTGATATTTTGTCAACCATTTTGTTGGGAAATGGGGGTACCGTCTGCCCAGCACTGCTTATAGCAAATACTTAAATTTAAACGCTATATTTTGCGTGAAAAATGGCTTTTTTCGTGTCCCAAATAACAAAAAACGACGTCCGACGTGACTAACGCTAATTTTGGCGTTAATTTCGGCTATCGACGTCCGCGTGTCTAACGCTAAGGCGAAGTTGGGGCATCTTCGCAACACTGAATGTGTAGGATCATCACAAAAAAAACGCTCTCGAGCTCCAACACCGGACACGATACAAAAATTTATAATTTTATTAAGTGTGACCCGATCATGATTTTTTGGACATCACGAAATCACTACTTACTTTGAAACCTTGCCTAATGATAAAAGGCCAACTATGAGGGGTTGCTTCAATGCCTTCAATGATTTTGTCCTGCTCGAAGAATATATTTCCGGCGCATGATAATCCCGCGGGAAGTTGACACTCGTCACCACATGGTGTCCCCGACGGTTTGGTTGGTGGATTCCAAACATAGGACGTAGTCAATCCGTCGGTCGTACTCGATTCTTCAGTATCACCATCCGTTGAGTCGCCGCCTTCTGTGGTCCATTCAGACACGGGCCCACCTCCGGTTGACATCCATGAGGTTGTTGTCGGTTGCTCGGTTGTTTCGTCTTAATTTAACAAATCTTTATGCCAAAAATTATTATTACTACAATATTATGTTTTCCCCTTTTGCAGCCTTGCCCACGCGGTGGCCCCTACCAAACAAAATATTGAGAATTCTAACTCGTGCTACACGGGCGACCCTTTGGGCGCAGCTAGACAGCTTTTCTCCCAGCTAAATCATTTATGTACAACGTGACGGTATTATATTAAATATACACCACTTGACGGGTTATCTTACCTTTATAAACGCTAAAAAAACGGTATAATAACCAAAGTTTGATGAGATAACTACTCAGGGCGTAGTTATAAATCTCCATATATTTTGCTCCAAAAAGTGGCAAGAACCCAATCTTGGTAAGAAAACTGGTAAGATAACCTGTTAAGGGGATGTATTATATTTCCGATATGTAACAATGAATATTTACCGTCGCAACCAGCATTAATTTCTGCTAAAAGAAAGGCATGTAAATTTGTAAACGCAGAATCGTCAGCGTGACGGACGCAATGAATTCGAGTACCAGACTCGTCAATGCATTCCTTTGCGGTTTCTCCATTCGGATCAAGCGATTCATAACAACGATACTTGAACTTTTGTCGATTATATCTAGCTTGAGAATAATCGGAATTTGCCTTGCAGTAGTCGTCAATTTTCTTTTGCAGACAACTTTCATTCTCCAATGTTGCTGGGACCCCCAGGGCAGTTCCAGCGCCTATAAAGAATGAATCAAGTTAGTAATGTAATTTTGTTTGACTTATAGTCTATAAGTTATAGGGAAAGCTTTAAGGTGAAAATAAATATATATGTATATATATAGATGCAGTTAGTATGTCGGAAATCTCTTTCAATGGGCCTTATTGTGGTAAAATTTACTCTCTGGCGCATAATCGTGGCTTTTTCATTTGAAACTCGTGATGTACGGGCCAAACTGTATCAAATATCTGAATTTCAGAAACCTGAAACCTTCAATCTAGAAAAAACGGCATAAATTCACATAACACGTTCAGTATCCGGGAATTTCGAGCCGGAATGTCAGAATAACTCATTTTTGGATTTCCCAAGTTACCGTTTTTTCTCTCTATTTTTTACATACCGAGTATTAACAGCTTCATATTTTATAGACTTCTCAGCAAGACTGATCTTGGAATTGTTTTTCTATCACGATTAATTAAAGATGCAACAACCTTTTGAAGTAAAATAATTTATACTTCAACCCGGATTCCGCCGGATATCGACGCTTTCTATGACGCAATTTAGCATTATATAATCGTTGCTCTGATGTTACAATATCACGGTTTTCGATAACTAATTAATCATAAAGTTACTGATAAAAATCTATGGTACAAAAGTGAAAACAAAGTGGATACCAGTAGAAAATAATACCCACATAAAGTACACTTAGCAATTTGCGTTAAGACAAAAAAAAGTTGGAAGCAAAATTGTTGGAAGCGTTGCGTGAACTCATGGGGTGGTGTATTTAAGGATAATTTGAAATCGGATAAAAAAGACTTCAGTTTTTTTTTTCTTTTTGGGGTGCCACACTCATTCTCGCTCCTAAGCACGACTCTTGGACGTTTGTCCGGATCTGGGTAGAACGCAAATTTTGACTTGTTCGGCTTTATTAAATGAAAAAGTTAAAATCAACATAGAATAATCGATTAAGAAGTCGAAGAGCGAAAAAAAAATATACAATTTAGTTTCCGTAATCAAGAGTAATTAGTCATTGATTGATCATAAAAAACCTCAGAAAAGAGGTCAGTTTCAATTAATAGCTCTCACAGGCATTTTTTTCTAGAATGTTTCCAAAACGCTAAACTAGTAAACCGCTCACTAGCCCACCACAAAATAACGCCCTTGCATCGCCCGGTTAATCGCTTGTAAATTTAAGGTTTTTTTACTGAAACCGGTCAAAAAATGTCGGAAATTTTCAATAGTATGCTCATGCGATTCAGGACCATCGATGCTTATTGTGAGAAATCGATTCGTGATTCACGAACAGTCAAAAAAGAGTAAATGTAAATCTTGACAAACGTCTAGATTTGTTCTGAGGGAGGTGCTTAATAATCGTGCTTGGGGGTAAGAAATCATTTTTAACTACGGAACAATTTATCAAAAAACAGCTTATCATTTATTACCGTGTTCGCTCGGTGAAGTAATTCAGAAAACTTCAGAAATTCCTTAACATCGATAAATTATAAGATTCTAAATAAATTAAGGGTGGTCTGCTCGATTTGTTTACAAACATGCATGAAAACGAAAACGTTATTGTGGACAAGGCATACATTCCATCAATTTGAAAATGCCATGTACACATTTTTCCAACTTTCGGGAATCATTTCCCATCTTTTCACGCACCATAACTATTTTCAGTGACCTTGAATTCGAGCCTGAACTTGGCACTTCCGGTTTCTCATTCGGTTTATTTCGTTTGAAAGGCTTGTTGGATTAATTTCATTTTTTGTGGAAAAAGTGTGAAATAAAAAACTCTACAACTTTGTAAGGAAACATTTTCAATTTTCAATTTATTTTTTTGATTATTCGAAAATTAGTGTTTTGTCCTATTTTCAACTGAAAAAAAATAACGTTCTAAGAAAAAATCTGAAATTGTTTTCTTACAGTTTGGTAGCGAAGGGCCTTAAGATAATCAGAAAGAAAGAATCAAATAAATACCGGTTGCNAGATTTTATTCCCAACGCGTTGGGCGTTGGGAAAAATTCAAGCGTTGGCCAACGCTTGCGTTGGGGAAAATCCGAGCGTTGGCCAACACTTGCGTTGGGCGTTGGGGAAATTTGGAGCGTTGGCCAACTTTTCCAACACTGCTCCTTATGGCGATAAACGACAAATTAAATTAAAAGAATAACACAAACAAATTTTAGCAAATAGCAATCATGGGAGTGATTTCCCAGTTTATCGAAAAATTTGAAATTTTGAAATGCTCAAAATTTCTAGAATTCGTCGATTAACTTATTTTTTTGCACTTGAACTCATTCACTAAAACCTTTACAGATAATCTGAAGAGAACTATATGCATTCAATGCGGTTTAATAAAAAAAATGATGTTGAATTGTAAAAAAATCGAGCATACCATCCTTAAGGACGGGTCACTACCGCTATTTACAAAATTGAATTCATAGGAAAACGCTAAAAAAGTTAATTAAATTTATTTTAAATTAGTTAATTTCATTAATTTGTGCTACGAGCTTATGTAGAAATGTTTGAAGTATCGCATGAAAAAAAGTTCGACACCATAACCACCCACGTAGCGCCACCACGTGGGCGTGAAATTGAAGAAAATCCATATTTCAGACTTTATCTCCTCTCACAGTTTTCACGCGACTGATTTCGTTTTTTGGCAAAATGCTTAAAATATCACGGCTAACAATTAAAAATGAGTGAACAAGACATAATTTTGAAAAAACGAGCCGTTCAATGCTTGACTAACGAGCTCACTACATAAAGTTTTAGATAGAATTATATAACCAAACTTCACCCACTATGTCTTTGGACCTTATTGATTTCTATATAAAAAACAAATTCAGATAAAAATCACAAAATAATATCTGATTTTTTGGAAATTTGATGGATGGTTTTTTTTCATTTTGGAATTTGAACGTATTTTTAGAACCTTATTTTTTGTTAGAAATTCATCCATAATGAACTTGTTTGTACTTCATAATTGTAGTAGAACCTTAACCAGCTCATAAAACAAATAAAAGTACTATTAAAATCTAGGTTCTCAACCGTCGTTAATAAGAGTCTAATTGGTGATAGATTGGATCTAAAAGACCAAGGTTTGGTCCTAAAGACGAAGGTCGGCAAAGGCGTATTTCGGGGGAAATATGTTAAAATTTCGTACCGTGCTGTTTCTAACTACCTTATGTTCCTTTTTCCTAGAAAAAGTTTTTCAATAAAACATTTCGGATAATTTCGAAAATAATTTTTTTTCTACTCATAAGATGAACACAAAACGAATCGATATTGAAAAAGTATTTTTTAAAGATCACAGAAAAAATTTGTAAGATTAGAAAGTAAAAAAAAACAGTAATTGACAGTCGCGTTATTTGAGGTATTCCAAGAAAGTAATTTTTAACTATGCATACTGTCACAGCCTGATCTACTATGCATGGATGGGTTAACAAGTTTTTTTAGAAAAAAGTTTCTCAAACTCGCTTCTCGAAGTGTTTTATTGTTTCATTAGAGTTCTGCCATTGAATTTGTGTCGTACACTACTTTTTAGACGGTTCAAGAATATTCGATATCAGTAATTTTCGTGGGTCTCAGCATATTTTTACCGGCAAAAATGATTTTCGGTGAGCATTTAAATTGGATTGACGATTTGCATAAAGTTTTGTTATGAGTGCCATAATAAAAATCATCATGTGAAAGGTTGTTGATTTTATTCATTTATAATATTATCAATTCCACGTCGTGAAGTTTACATACTTGAATGTCGATATGTTTTAATATTGTGATAAATATTACCTTTTATATTTCTATATACATGCCCCAAATTAATAATTATAACACTTAACTTAACATTAATTATAATTACTAATTATGTACAAACTCCTAGGAATTTAGGAGCAGTATACAGTACTCAAAAAAAACGATCAAAGTTCCATAATGCTTCAGTTCAAACGTCATTTTTCATAGGTAAGTTTCATAAGTAATTTGAAAAATTTAATAGAATTTGCATGTTATTATTATTTGAGGTTACAGGGGGATATCACGTTAAGAGACGGTTAGTTATTTTTGACCAAAGTCCACTTTTGTCCCTTAATTTGAGTTTATTTCCTTAATTAGAACCTGATGGTCTGTTTTTTTTGCAAAAAGCGTCCCTCAATTTGAATATTTTCGGTGAACCCGTCCCTTAATTAGATGTCCCTTAATTTGAGACCTACCTGTACTTATAACCTTTTTCCGACTCCAGCTTAAACAATTCAATTATGGGAAATGAAACGTTAATACTATTATTAAGAGGCAATAATGTCATATAGTAAGTTGAAAATTTCAACGTATTTTAAACCTTGGAAAGAAAAGTGTTATTAGTTAGACAAACTTACATTTCTATTAGACTTGTTAGAAGTTCTGATTTTTTTTCTAAAAGTTTTAACTGGTGTTATTTATGGAAAAGTAAAGGTTAGATTAAACTATAAGGTTAATTTTCAACTCAGAATTCTCGGATTCCAAATGTTTATACTAGGAAATATAGGGTAGGCTTATTATGTGAAAAAGTAAAATCTAAGTCAGTTTAATACTATATAATTAATGAACATAAATTCGAAGAGCCCTGTACCTTATTCTGATTCTCAAATTTAAAATAAATTTGAAAGTTTGTCGTATTTTGACCAGTTCAGAAAATGGTAATCTTGTGGAAATTATCGAATTTTTGTAGTGTGTCATGATAAACAAATTCATAAAAACCTTTGTAATGTCATTAATGGGCTTTCTTATTTAGCTAAAATGTTATCAGGGAAAATATTTGGTTTTTAAAATGAGTTCGAACACCCTAGCACTGCGCCAATGAATTAAAAAGGTTATTGCATATTTATGCCGTTGTTACGTTTAACTAATAATTCGGCAAATCAGTTGCTGCTCGACCGTCGACCAAAGAGGGTGCGCAATGAAGATATTTGTTTTAGGTAAATTGAGATAATAAGAAAGAGAAATAGTATGACTTTGGTATATTTCAGGGGCCGGATTAGCCTCGGCCGGTCGCGTCAAAAGCGGCGTGAGCTGCCTGCAAGATAAAATAGACGCTTTTTGCAGAGATAATTCGGATTTTGAGCACGCACGGTACAATAGACAAAAATTCAAGTACCGATGTTACGCCGAGTTAGACCCAAATGAAGAAGAGGCTAAGGAGTGCGTTGACGAGACCGGTGCACGAACATGGTGTACTCGCCACGCAGACGATTCGCCGTTCACAAATTTACACGCTGCGCTCAAGGCAATTATTGATGAGGGCGTATGCGACTATGATTATGATTACAGTGAGTAATGCTGAATTTTACACAGTATGTGCCGTTAACAGGCAGCTTAAATTACCAAAAATTATTCTGTTAACGACAAACATGATTGTTAACGGCGCAATACGTAGTCATTATTACTGGACAATTTTTGGGCTGAAACCCACCTGTTAACGACAATTATGCCTATTAACGGCGTACCCTGTGTATGACTAAACTATTTAAATAACCTAATAATATACTAGGTTCGTCGACTACTGGGGGAGACTGGAGTACTGACGGTGACTCCACGGGCACCTGGGAAGTAACCGGAACTACGGAAGATTGGGAAACTGGAACTGGTACTGAAGAATGGGACAGTAATACAGCTTCTACAGGGCTTGGTTAATAATATTAATTTATAGTTTTAATTCAATTTTTTCACGTATTTGAACATATAAACCTGGTGCGAATTCAAAGAAAAATAAGCAATTGTAATCATCGCCCGCGGGACCGTTCTGTCTTATTGTAGAAAAGTAAAGGGAAAATCAGTACAGTACAATTTTATACTCTTCAATATTATACGCAGATTTATATTTGAAAACTGCTTAAACGTGTCTATTACAGATCCCTACAAATAATTCGGCTGAGTAATCGAATTTTAGAGCCAAGTTGATTCAAACTAAAAATTGATTTATTAGTTTAGAAAACCTTGCTGTCTTACTTGATATTCTCCGAAAGTTTTTTTCACGAAACCAAAATAATGAAGATATGAAATAATAATAATTAAATTCTCTACGGATTTGAGTGAATAAGTGAGAATGAAATCAATTTTATACAACTCGCATAATTCATAATTTTGATGTATTGAATTTATGGGCTAACCAAATAATAGACGAGCCCGGCACTCAAGCAGCCAGCGATTGTGGTGAAGAATGCTGGCTCCCAGACGGAACTTATTGTGCAGGTAATATTTTTACCGGATGGGACAAAATTGTTGGCGGTGCACCAGTTGATCCTCACAGTTGGCCATTTATTGTGAGTTTGCAAGACGGTAATTTTCATTTTTGTGGTGGTTCCGTCATCAACGAAGAGTGGGTTGTAACAGCAGCTCACTGCACTGACGGCATTGTTGGCAACTACGCTAACGTTGGTTTACATAATGTAAAACAACCAGGCGAAGAAGCCCAACGTGTTAAAATTTTGGAAGCTTATAATCATCCTGATTATGGCAGCAACAAAAGCGCTAATGATATTGCACTTCTTAAAATCGAGCCAATTAGTTTGGGGGGTCCTGTTAGTATGGTATGCCTTCCACCAATGGTTAATAAAAGCAATTTTGTTGGTGACAATTGTTATGTTGCTGGATGGGGTGCTCTCGCTCAAGGGGCCGGCGGTCCAGATTTGTTAAATTCGGTCAATGTCGAAATTTATGACGATGACACTTGTGCCAGTCCAAGCAGCTACGGCGACGCTTTTGTTCCTGAACTAGAAATCTGTGCCGGTAAATTGGAAGGCGGTAAAGATTCTTGCCAAGGTGACAGTGGTGGCCCATTAGTTTGCGTTAACGACGATGGTGAACCAGTTCTTACTGGTGTTGTTTCATGGGGTTACGGCTGCGCTAGCGAAGGATACCCAGGTGTTTATGCTGAAACCAGAAACTACATTGGCTGGATGGAAGAAATTATTGGCGGAAACGTCCCTACTGACGAGCCAGGCACTGGTAGTACTGATGAAACTGGCGAATATTCTTCTACTGAAGACGGAACAGGAGAATATTCATCTACAGGAGAGTACTCATCAACCGAGGGCGGAACCGGCGAATACTCCTCAACTGAAGATGGAACCGGCGAATACTCCTCAACCGAAGGCGGAACTGGTGAATACTCGTCAACCGAAGATGGAACTGGAGAATACTCTTCCACAGAGGGCAGTTATTCTTCTGGTGAATACTCTTCTACAGGAGAGTACTCTTCTACCGAAAAAGATGACCGTAAGTCACATTTTGAAGTATTATTTCATAGTTGAGTTATCTTCATTTTGTTATTAATCATTAATTACTAAACACGGGGTTATAAATTTGTCGAAATTAACTCCATAAAAAATATTTTTTATCATATTTTTTTAAACAATTTTTGCGTTATCCAGTAGGCCTTACACCATAAGGGTTCTTTAACTTTGCGCCTCATTTAGACCCGTCAAGCTTTATTTCTCAATCATTTTTTTAAGAAAATAAAGTACTTTTTCCCTAAAATTTTCATTAAATACATTTGTTCAAATAACGACCCGAAGAAACAAAAATCGAGAAGTAAATAACCAAAAAGATTAATATTTTGTCTTTACTTAGCGCAGCGTGAAGTTTGATAAGCTGGCGTTATCAGATTTGACGATTTTTTTAAGTTTTTTTCCATCAAGCGTAAAACAAGAATACACATTTTGTACAAAAACATGAAGTAAAAAAAATAACTCGCTGAAGAACAATTATCTCGGTGTCATGTGAGATAATTATATGATGTACTCCGATAAGTAGACACCCTCGAAATAAATTAGCCCTAATAATATACTTGGTCTGAATAAAACAATCTAAATCGAACCATTCACACATCATGATATATCCATTGTGATACTAATGAAACTAAGAATGCTTTATTAGTAAACTGTTTACAACGTCGTCTCGATAATATATGTTATGACAGTACAACCTGCGAAGGTATGTACTATGCTCGTTGGAATCGCCAAAAATTCAAGTGGCGATGTTACATGGAACTTGACGAAAATATGGAAGAAGCAAAAGAATGCATTGACGAATATGGTCAAAGAACTCATTGCCATCGACATGCTGATGATTCCGCATTCTGTAATATTCACAAAGATGCTATGGATGTTATTGCAGAAGGCTGCATTGGTGAGTAGATTGTGAAGATTTGTTATAATAATCATACTGAAATTTAACCTTAGATACAACAACCGATAGTTATTCTACAGAAGAATACTCAACAGGTGATTATACTACTGGAGAACCGGGAACTGGAAATACTGACGAGCCAGGTACCATGCAACCAGGTGACTGCGGTGAAGAATGCTGGCTGCCAGAAGGAACTTTCTGTAGTGGAAATCAATTCAGCGAATTTGATAAAATCGTTGGTGGTGCACCCGTTGACCCACACAGTTGGCCATTTATTGTCAGTCTTCAAGACGGTGATTTCCATTTCTGCGGTGGTTCTGTCATTAACAGCGAATGGGTTGTAACAGCCGCTCACTGCACTGACGGCATTGT
>SCLG01000029.1:803296-833459 GCA_004367875.1 Oikopleura albicans
GAGGAAAAGTTTTCCAGCGAATCCCGCCCACACATGAGGGTTTATGTGACCAGTGACTCATTTTTTCTCATAAAATTTGGGAACTTCATAGTATAATTTCAAAATCTCGTTTTTTTGCATCAACCGACGAGTGATAAATAAAGTTTTTTTTCTTTTTTTTTGCATTTTGAATTAATTTTACTTTCAACCAGAACAATTTATACAGTTTATATGCACGGAAATTTGATACAAGTCTAGAACGAGCCCGACCGTCGGTTTATGTGACCAAACAAATTCAGCAAAGTTTTCCGCCTACGCGTGAGGGTTTATGTGACCAATTTTGGTTTATGTGACCACTTTTCAGGTCGCGAAATGGTCACATAAACCCTCAGGGAGTGTATTTATCATATTTGTTTTATTTTTCACTTATAAAGTTTCTTTTTTACCCATATCACCATCCTACTTGATCAAATTTTTAAGAAATTGACTGCAGGAAACTTAACCAAAAATTAAAAAGGATAATTTTCACTCTAATTCTGTAATACTTCTAAATTGAGTTATATCAAAATTTTTGTAAATAGTTGTTAGTACGTTTGTTCAAAATTTCAACTATATATTAAAAAAATTGATAAATAACCAACAAATTAAGGATCATGTCTCCAAAGACGACTTGACAAACATTGTTATTATAATACGGAATGTGGATCATATGCTCGATACAACCGACAGAAATTCAAGTGGCGTTGTTATGCCGAACTCGACCCAAATATGGAGGAGGCAAAAGAGTGCGTCGATGAAGAAGGTAAACGAATCCATTGCCATAGACACGCTGACGATTCTACTTTTTGTACATTCCACTCTGTTGCTATGGAGATGATTGACGAGGGATGCTTAGGTATGTTATTATTCGTTTTTTGTGTTATTGTGATGTCGGTAATACAACGGGTGCGCAGTTATTAGGCATCCAGCTTTCAGGCATCCTACGCAGTTATCAGGCAGGTTTTTGTGTCGCGAAACCTCTCTGAAAACTGCGCACCCGATGTAATTTTTTTTAACAATTTTTGTTAACCGGTTAAGTGAAGCATTTTGTTAATAAAAGTCTTATTTACACCCCCTAACCAGTTATGTTAACGTCAATTATCTTAACGAATCTATCTTAACAACATTCACTTATCTTGACTCTCTTTCAACAAAACAGTTGTTAAAACAACTGGTTAGATGCTGTAATTTTGTAAACCATTTAAACTTAACAAATTTTGTTTACTTCTATGAATTTTGATGACTTCAGTAGAAAGTGCGTCAAGTTGACTCTCATGAATTTTGTTAACTACACATTTTGTCAACTTCCGTAGACAAACGGTGTAGTTAAGCTTAAGGACCGGTCAGTCATGTGTACAAACTAAACCCAAAAATCACTAGACCCCATTTTCCCGTACATTTTATGCTTTTATTACTACACCGCCTGAGGGCTTATCAGGCCGGTTTTGGAAGGCGAAAGTGGCCTGATAAACCCTCAGGCGGTGTATTTAAGGCGTTAGATATTGTTATCAAACATTGTCAAGTTCATTTGACAAACAAATTCAACAAATATTGTTGACTAATCATATACCCTTTGTGATCTTGAAATTGAACAAAAGAAAAAATATAGTTAAAAAACGCTTCATATTAATTTTATCACATATTTCTTCATCCTAAGCCGAGAAAAGATAATTAATAGCACTAACAGTACTCACGCGACTGACGACAATTCAACATAAAAATGCACACTTAAGCGAAAAATTTTATTAAACTTTATGATTCCGATTAAATTTTGTAAACAAATCATGTTTTACTATATCTTTAAACATAGCAGATTACCATCCTGAACAAATTAGACATTAAAAAACAAGATAACAGTACTTTTTTTTAAATGTGTATGAGCAAATTTATATACTCAAACTTTGATCGGAATTTTCAAACGTCAAAATTTCTAGAATTTGATCGTAAAAAACTTCACCTTACTTGATAACACTAGACAGTGTCTAGTAGACACGTTAAATTATAACAAAAACATACACAAAAACGGACTTTACTGGATTCAATTTGTACACAACATGACTGACCTCTCCTTAAAATTTTGATGGTTATTTAACTGTTCATCTTTCGTGAACGCATGTATTCTGGAAAGTGTTTGCAAATAAACCGACCCGATAAATTGGAAAATTGGCTCGATAATGACGCAGGGGTTTATGTTCCAGCAGTCAGATGTAAAATAAGAAAGAGCGGTCAAATTATATTATGATAATGTATAACCAACGTGAACTCACTTTCTCTTATTTTATAATTCTATAATTGCATTATTTTTGTTCAGATACCACCACCGAGTCCTTCTCAACTGGAGAATATTCCTCAACAGGTGAATACTCAACAGGTGATTATACTACTGGAGAACCGGGAACTGGAAATACTGACGAGCCAGGTACCATGCAACCAGGTGACTGCGGTGAAGAATGCTGGCTGCCAGAAGGAACTTTCTGTAGTGGAAATCAATTCAGCGAATTTGATAAAATCGTTGGTGGTGCACCCGTTGACCCACACAGTTGGCCATTTATTGTCAGTCTTCAAGACGGTGATTTCCATTTCTGCGGTGGTTCTGTCATTAACAGCGAATGGGTTGTAACAGCCGCTCACTGCACTGACGGCATTGTGGGTAATCACGTCAATGTCGGCTTACATAACGTCCACCAACCAGGCGATGAAGCTCAACGAGTTAAAATTTTGGCCGCTTATAATCACCCTGATTACGGTACCCAAAAGAGCGCTAACGATATTGCTCTTCTTAGAGTTGAGCCAATGGAAATTGGTGGTGCAGTCAGTGTCGTCTGCCTCCCACCACAAGTTGAGAAAAGCAACTTTGTTGGTGACAATTGTTATGTTGCTGGATGGGGTGCCCTTGAACAAGGTGGTGGCAGTCCCGCACTTTTGAACTCTGTCAATGTCGAAATTTATGACGATGACACTTGTGCTAGTCCTCAGAGCTATGGCGAAGATTTCGTTGCTGAACTCGAGGTTTGTGCCGGTAAATTGGAAGGCGGAAAAGATTCTTGCCAAGGTGACAGTGGTGGCCCATTGGTCTGTGTGAACGACGATGGTGAGCCTGTTCTCACTGGTGTCGTCTCATGGGGATACGGCTGCGCCAGTCAAGGATATCCCGGTGTTTACGCTGAAACCCGAAACTACATTAACTGGATGGAAGATGTTATCAGCGGTGAGGTTCCCACTGGTGAACCAGGAACTGGTGAATATTCTTCAACTGAAGGCGGAACCGGAGAATACTCTTCGACCGAAGACGGAACCGGAGAATACTCATCAACTGGAGAATACTCTTCGACCGAAGACGGAACCGGAGAGTACTCATCAACTGGAGAATACTCTTCGACCGAAGACGGAACGGGAGAGTACTCATCTACCGATGGTGGATACTCATCAACTGAAGACGGAACCGGAGAATACTCTTCCACGGAAGGTGGAACTGACGAATATTCATCCACTGGTGGATGGAACTCAGGATCGACTACTTATCCAGAATCTGACTGCGGTGAAGAGTGCTGGCTTCCAGAAGACGCTTATTGCAATGGAAATATCTTTAGTGGCTGGGAAGACGACAAAATTGTCGGTGGCGCGGTTGCTCAACCACACAGCTGGCCGTTTATCGTTAGTCTTCAAGACGGTGATTGGCATTTCTGCGGTGGTTCCGTTATCAATAGTGAATGGGTTGTTACAGCTGCTCATTGCACTGAGGGTATTGTCGGCATGCACGTCAATGTCGGATTACATAATAAAGATGATGCAGGTGCCGATGCTCAACGAGTTGAAATTTTGGAAGTCCACAACCACCCCGAGTATACCAATGGCCCTAATGACATCGCTTTATTGAAAGTGGAGCCAATGGATTTGACTACTGATACCGCTCATATGGTGTGTCTCCCACCACCTGTCAGAAGCAATTTTGTTGGTGATAATTGTTGGGTTGCCGGTTGGGGTACCCTCTACTCAAATGGTCCATCACCATCTGAGTTGAACTCTGTTAACGTTGAGATATTCGCCGACGATGTGTGCTCTGCACCATCGAGCTACGGACATGAGTTCCACCCAGAATTAGAAATTTGTGCCGGTAAATTAGAAGGCGGAAAAGATTCCTGCCAAGGAGACAGCGGTGGCCCATTGGTATGTTTGAACGACGAGAATGAGCCTGTCCTCACTGGTGTCGTCTCCTGGGGATATGGTTGTGCTAGTGAAGGCTACCCTGGAGTCTATGCCGAAGTCAGACATTACATTCCTTGGATGGAAGAAGTTATTGGAGTTGCCGAAGGTAAGTACCCTCTAAACCGTGTTAAACATCTGACGCATGATTCAGCATTATTGAATCATTTTTTATGGTCACAAAATAGAACATTGAATTGCTGAAAAACACTTATAATGTTTTGTCAGTGGAGTTAATTATTTAATTTGGGTCTGAATTTTTAGCTTTTTAAACTTGAGATTTCTGGTTGAAAAGTAAATACGGAAGAATTGTTTACGTGGTATGTTTGAGGTCCACGTATAATTACTTCTGTCCAGACGTCATATTTTATTTTATTTATTCTTGACATCAGATAAAACAGTGACGAGGCAGGTTTTCCTTGCAACAAAATGAATAAACAAAGATGCCGTCATTTGGTCATTTATCAAAATTTAACAAATAACAAATTGTGATCGGGTAGCCTGAATTACTCTAATGCAAATCTGTTCCGGCTAAAAACAGGTTAACAGGTAATAAAACAAATGCAACTGATGATTACTTTTGAAATGATCTACGACTCCGATATATTTCAAATCTTTGAATTGCTTTGGCAGCCAATGGAATTATGATGACAATGAGGGAACGACATTCGTGTTTTGACTTGAATGAGAATTGCTACTTATGGAGAGTATTTATTATACAATTTCAATTTTTCATTCTGTACTGCAAATAAATTCAAATCTGTGATATATGCGTTAATAAATTTATTCAGTTATGCACTTATGTTGTGTTAACTACACCACTTGCGCAGTTATGTTGCTGAAGTATTTTCAAAAAACGGCAACATAACTGCGCAGGGCGTAGGCGGAAAGTAAAATTTAAAAAAAAATGCGCAATACATTGCGTAGGCGTGCGAAAAACTCATGAAATTCGCAAAATGATTCATTTTTGTCACAAATAGCCTTTTTAGCATATAAAAAATTAATTAACTTAAGGGGGTAAATTTGCACGAATCGCTCTAAAATAACAAAACTTACAGGAAACCGATGCAATACCCAAAATCGCTGATAAAGAGGTTTCTCTTAATTTCCTGAAAAAAAAATTTGAAAAATGAATTAGTCGTAAATTTTTTTTTGAATAATCACACAATCGGGATTTTATTGTAGATGATCAAATTTTGAACATCCAATTCAATAATCACTGGCGTATTGCATTGATTTTTATAAAAAGTTCAAAATTTGAGTTTTTGAGTTTTTAAGTTTTTAATCCTTTTAAGGACCGGTCACAGGAGTTGTTTATAGAAATAAGGTAGTATAAAAACGGTCTTTGAAACCACCAGAACGATTCAAGTGCAAAAACATTTTTTTTATTTAATAGCGAATGTTCACCGCATGAAATGATGCCATTTCCGGCACCATAATTGGTGCCCTTGAACTTGGGGAACGCGCTGAACTTGACGAACTCTAAATTTTCAAAGTGAGCTGAAGCATATTAAACCTTGCGCTATGAATTTCGTTTTTTTGGGAAAATGGTCTAAATGAAAACGATCAAATCATTAAGACAGATTTTTGATAACACATTTAGAACGCAAATTATTCATAAAAACAGATTTGTTGACCTTGAAATTGAGTGAAAAAATAAGATATCAAAAATCTGTCTTAATGCAATGTTGTCAGCTTTATAATGCCAAAAAAATCAAATCAGTATCATGAACGGTACTGAAATTAGCGAAAGACCGACTGCCAGCTGGTCTGAAAAAATACCAAATTTTGTAGAAATAAAGCCATATTTTTCGAGCTTTCGAATTTCTTTTTTCTTCACGCCCACTTTAATCATTGGTCTGAACATTATTGCGTAGTATAGTGCTCGAATTAAATAATTATTAACTGTTTTTTGGTAGTTTATATTGATAAACTGTCCTTCTGATTCCTTAAATTTTGGTTTTGATCGGCATTGCAAAACATCAAAATTTTCTAGATTTTTTTTATGAAATGAACGTGTGCGTACTTCATGACAGTTACTATGATTAAATCAACCTGAAAAACATCTAAACTTATTTATAATAATTATTTTCGTAATTTGCGATTCTTTTTGTAAACAACTCCTGTGACCGGTCCTTAAAGCATTATGGTGCGTTAATTATTAATTTCTATTAAAAAATTCTATGTTATGAGGAATGGGGATGGAGTGGGAATTAATTTCATTTATATTGCCCAATTTCATTGCAAATCACAGTAACATAACTGCGAAGGCAAAAAAACAGCAACAGGGCAGTTCACTTGAACTGGAAAGGCCAGCTGGCTGTTGCCGACCCCTGCGCCGAAGGCGTAGCCGGACGCGCAACGGGGTACCGGTTTAGTCTCATGAAAATTGGCTGCGCGTTTCCAGAATAGAGCAATTTTCCTCTTTTTTCTTGCAATGGGGTGCGCCTATTGGCCAATATCATCTTAAAATATGCCGACACGGTATACTAGAAACGCGCAGCCGATTTTCATGAGACTAAACCAGTATTAAATCCGAACGCGCAGCAGTTAAAGGACCGTTTTGACAAAAAAGCTTAATACGGACAAAATCGGAAGACGTATTCGGAAAGAGGATAAGAATGACTCGCTAGAAATTGACAAAATTTTCCCTTATAGCAGAGTTGAATTATTTAAAGCATGTTTTATTCATCAAATTACCATTGTAATGAAGAGATGTGAATGAGATGATTAACACAGGAATAATTAAAATCCTTCGTTTGTTTGTTCTAATTTGCATAATAATTAATCTTAGAGACACGAAAATGTAATTATGCTTCAAACTAAAATATGGGTCGTGTGGGCATTCTATTACCAGTCGGACAAATTTTAACCACAATTTATCTGATTATTCTTCATGCAATATATGCCCCAATTTCGGCGTGTGCGGGTGAGAAAAAAACTACAGTAAAAGAGGCAAATGCTTTCTGTCTTGGCGATTTTGTTTATTATTTCGAATATCCGATGTGTGATACGTAAGTAACATATGTAGTGGTCAACATGCCACCGTTGAGTCTTATTTATTGCGATCTTTCAAGTCCTCGAAGAGCAAAGTGTAAGCCCACGTTTATTTAGTAGTGTTATTTTGGGCCCGGGCTGTATCGGTGTTAAAAACTTTTGATGGTTCTCCAATCATAGGTGACGCCGGTTTATATACTATAAATTACCACTGTAGTTACTGCAGTGTAGTAACGCCAATAAAATGTAACGTCAAAAATGTGTTTCGTTAAAAAAGTTCGTTTCCTCAAAATCTGGCGACGAGGTGTAATTTTGGACGGAGAATCCGATAAAAAAAGTTTCTGGGGGGTTGTATTTTACGGGTTGTTATAGACGTTTCGTCGGTTAACCCATATACCATAAGGTGCGTTACCTAACGCAGGTCTAACTGGTTCTAGTCACATTTATTTCGCAAACGCTCATCGAAAAAAAAATGCAAATTCATGTAACCCTAAACGACGTCATTTTACGGTAAAATTGACACATAATCGTAAATAACAAGACACCCAGAATTTTATTTACAGTTCCGTGAACACATCGGTTGGAATTTTGTCCAACCTATCATTCGTAGTGTTCTTACCTAAGTAATTTTTCACTATAATGAAATCGATGGTCCTGAATCGAATGGACATACAGTATGTACAGTGAGTCTGTCGAAAGCTCTACGACCACCGCGGTGCACCGTATGACAATTTTTGGTCGATTTGACTACACAAACACAAATTCACGAACGGTTAACTCGGACCGAGTTACTCGGTGACGTACAGGATTCATTTTTTCCAGGCTAGTGGGGCGTTGACTACTTAACAGTTTTGTAAAAATCACAGACAAAAATGTGCGTGAAAACTATTACAGTCTTTACGTAATGGGATTATCGTCCCTTAACGGCAAAGCACGATTATTTAGCACATCCCTGAGCACGGACATTTGTCCGGCCCCTCCTATACTCGTCTCTGATCGTTCGTGATTTCTCAATGTGAGCAAATCGATGGTCCTGAATCCAATAGCTATACATTTGAAAGCTCCCCGACCACCCTTGGACACTTTTTGGCCAATTAGAACACAAAAACACAAGTTTGCAAACGGTTTACCGGGCGACGTACGGGTTTTTATTTTTTTACAGGCCAATGTGCCGTTGACTACTTCACAGTTTTGGAAAAACATGGCAGAAAAAATAATGCACGTGAAAAATATTAATTTCAAATAAACTCTTTTTTGAAGGTTCCTAGGTTTAATCAATGACTAATTACTATTGATTACGGAAATATTATTTATTTTTGTTTATTGTCTCCGACTTTGTAATCCGTTATTCTATGTTGGTTTTCACTGTTACTTCATTTAGCCGTACAAACGTCCAGGGGTCGTGCTTGGGGGTAAAAGGATTAATTTATATCAAAAATTTTATATTGAACTTGTAAATGTTAATTTCACGACATATTCAATGATTTATGTTACAGTTTAGCCTTCGAAGGGTTAATTTTTGATTTTTTAAAACTTATTGCTTATTTTTGACCATTTATTTTCGAAAAGATCTAAGCTATCTGAGTTGGTTTGGTTAAATAAGCCATTTTAATACAAACATATCTACAAATAAATGACTTTCACCAAACCTCGCAAGAAAAAACGACCTTAATAAAATACACCACCTAACCATTTGACTTAACACATTTTTTTCCGAAAAAGGTGTTAATTCAAATGCAAATTGTTAAGTTAAATGCAAACTGTTAAGTCAAATGCAAACTGTTAAGCCAAATGGTGTTAAGTCAGATGGTTAGGTGGTGAAATTAGCCGCCAAAATACGACCGTATGAACGAGCGCCCGTAATGGGATAATCACTTTTTTGACAGAAAAATAAACGGCCTTAAAGGACTGTGATTGCAAATAACTTCTTTTTAAGGTTTCTTAGCTTCAATAAATATCAATTAATTATAACTAATTAATATTCATTACGGAAATAAAATATTTAGTTTTATTTGCTCTCCAACTTTGTAATAGATTACTCTATGTTGGTTTTCACTGCCGTTTAATTAATAGATGAAAACACCAAAAATGCGTTTTATATGCTCGGTTGGACAAACATTGTTTGAAGGTAGAGCAATTAATAATCAATAGCTACACTCACGCTGCTTCTGATGAGAGTAACCACAGGTTCCAGAAGTGGTTTAGTAAATTGATTTTCTTGTTTTTTTACGAATAGTTACGATATTTTTACAAATCGTAATTTGATAAACAATTATTACGTAATATTTCATCCCGTAAAACTTCTTTCCCTGTTGGATTCCTGATTTGAGATCATCCTATGCTCCATAGTAGGGCGTCATTACCTACACAACTTCGGTCAACCAGTATTGAAAATTCCTCAGATTTTTTGGACATTGTNTGCCGTCATGGTTTAACCAAAATATTAACAAATACTGCTCGCTTTGTCAAAGCTAAGTTCGTCGGCATTTCATTATATAATTTTAATATCTCTTTTTTTTCAACAATTGGCAAATGAAATTTAAAGTTTTTCTTTTTTTACGTTTTACGTTTTTCCTTTCATTGTTTTACAATTTGTTCATACAGGGAGATCTGACACATTCTAGAGCTTGCCCCGATCGTGCACTTATTTGGACAAAAAATTCCGTGTTTTTTGAACACAGAAGTTTCAAACATTCTAGACTTTGCCCGATCGTGCGCTTATTTGGACGAAAAATTCCGTGTTTTTTGAACACAGAAATTTCAAACATTCTAGACTTTGCCCGATCGTGCAGTTATTTGGACAAAAATGTTTGAAGTTTCACGCACCGAAATTTTCGAATTTCTAGATTTCGCCCCGATCGTGCACTTATTTGGACAAAAAATCTTCAAGTTTTCCAGCAAAAACGCCTACACACTGTGCACTTATTTGGACAATTTGCAGTTATTTGGACAATTTTTGGCTGGCGAAGTGTCCAAATAAGTGCACAGGGGGTGTATATTAAAAAATATAATAAACGACTGAACAAAAAAATGTCCATTGCTTGGGCCAGTTTTTTTTCTCTGCCTGCAACTATCAAGGTAGAGCAGAATTGTGAAAAAAATATTTTTGATGAAATAAGACTACACGACCAATTCCAGAAATGAGTCATTGATTAGATCAAGCGTTTTTCTTCAAACGAAAAAATTGATCATTCATTATGAAGTTTCATTCATAACGTTTCATAATAAAATAGTCAGGGGAAAACGATTCTCTTTCCGATGAAATTAATCACGTCGTTGCACTTTTTCTATAAGGTTTTTTGTAAAGTACTCAAAAAGTACCAAAAGGTACTCAAAAATTTAATTTTTGACTTTTTTTTTGATCAGCCAAAATACTACCTTTTTCAAAAAATAGTTTATTTACGACCACTTTAAAAAATGACTTGTAACACCCTAACTTATCCCGTAATTTACTGAGCTTTAAAATTTAGCATTTGTTTACAATTTTAGATTGGCTTTGATGGCTTCAGTTATTGGAATTATCTCCACAAATATCGAAGAACCTGGTGGTTTTTTACTACATTTTGTCCTAACATTTGTTTCGATGATTTTGAATTTGCTACAGCTCATCACATTAGTACCCGAGTAATTATTCAGACTAAAAATAATTGAATGCATTCCTAATCTACATACTAGTGATGTTGCAACGCTCTCCATTTTTACCGACTTTGGCAATGTGGCGGATTTGATGAGGCCGTCAGAGAAAAAGATCGCATTTAGTTTAGGTGCGCACATTTTGTTATCAGTACTGGTGGCATGTCAAGCTTTCTTGTCCTTAAAGGTTAGTAATTTTTTATCGGTCACTCCCTCGCTCATTCTGAAAATACTATATTTTGTCATGTTTTGATTATACTTCATATTTTTTGTTTTGCTTACGCAGTTACCTTGCATCGAGTTAATTTACAGAATTACGTCAGTCTTTTTCTCGCCTACGCTATGCGCAGCTATGAGAACTGCCCAAGTGAAGCATCAAACTCTCACCTGAAAATCTAGAACTTATACCCGCTGAGTTTCATGAAAATCGGCCGAGGGTTTCTAGATTGTTTGTAAATTTCTTCGATTTATGTGTCAGAATTGTGACGCTTAATCATACGAAGAAATTTACAAACAATCTAGAAACGCTTGGCCAATTTTCATGAAACTCAAACGGTAGATTTTAACCCAACACAATTTTTCGTGTTTTAGAGGCTTCTAGCGGAAAACAATTACTGAGATATTTCAGAAAAAATAAGTATTTCGCCAAAATTAATATTGTTATACTTCAGGAAGAGCTGAAAATGAGAAGACATTATAGTATGCGTACTGCCTTTAAAATTCTCGAACCGATAACAAGAACACATTCGGCCCCCATCGATGGAAACTCAGTTATGTACAGCGTTGGTGACATGGAATTATCAGACGTTAAAAAAACGTCCAATCATAACAATGTCAAGAAGGGTGTCAAAAGAAGACGAAAACGGGAATCATCGTCGAAAAAAGAGGCTTCGCCGCGAAAAAATTCGGTGAACAGCGAATCTACTACTAGATATGCTGGACCATTAATAACATCAATTGAAAGCCGCCGCAGATCTCGCCTCACGCCCAAACAATTACTGCTATAAAATAGAAATAAAACATTTCTGGTGCAATTCTGACAAGAATTACAACAAAAGCTGATAACGGTCGATTTTAGCCAATTTTACCTGTTCTACCCTCCAGAGGGGTCTAAGTGAAGTCCAGTTGATAATCTATTGTTTTTGTTATATTATATAATTTATATATATCATAGTACACACTTATTTACCAGTTATCTTAACAAAGCTGGGTTATCTTAACACTTTTTGGACGATACCGTATCGTAAATTTCAATTATCTAACCAAACGTCATAAATTATCTTCATAAAATTCAATTATCTTAGCATTTGTTCAGCAAAACAGTTGTTAAGATAACTGGCTAAGTGGTGCATACTGTAATTAAATATGCTACTTCCGGAATATGACATTCGTATGTCAGATTTTTCGACGGAATATGACAATTCAGATTTCTGTCGGAATGTAAAATGGCATATTGTAGCATAATTTAATTTTTTTCGGGTTTGTTCTTGGAACATGCCGCGAGAAATATACACAATTTCAAAACTGGACGGTTAAGCCGGTTCCGGACGGTTAAGCCGGTAGTGCGTAGGCGATTTTTTTGTGGAAATTGAAAAAAAACGAAACGGACGGTTAAGCAAAAATAGCCACTTTATATAAAAACTTGATCTCCTATAACACGTGACTCTTTTCTTTTACTGTTATTTCTTATTATTTTATGCTTTTTTACTCAATTGACCATTGAAAAAGTTTTAATATTGCTATATGATATAATTTTTGAGAAACAAAGAGAAAGTTTTCAAAATAATTCACTAAAAAACGGACGGTTAAGCCAAACTGGACGGTTAAGGCGTTAGCTCTGAAAAAAAAAATAGCTAAAAAGTGGACAGTTAAGCCGGTTCCGGACGGTTAAGTACTTAACTTGTGTATATTTCGCGAAAAAACGCTAGTAGAATAAATATGTTAAGACTAAAAAGTATAGAGTCTATACTAAAGACGCATTGAATTGTAGTCTATGTTCTGTAGACATTCGATTCTATGCAGTATAGAGTCTATAGTATAGACTCTATACTATAGACTGTACTAATAATTTAGACTTCAATTTTAAATTAATAACTATACTCTTAAATATAGACTTCCATAGTGAATTATATTGTGTATTCTATAGACTAGGCTATACTGTATAGCCTATGAGTTAACCGTGAATTTGTATATCCCAATGGGGTTAACTTTTGGTTGTGTGTAATTTATTTGAAAATATTTTTGACAGTTGAATGATCCACATATTGCGAGTTTGAGGTAATCAGGTTGTCAGATATTCAATATTTCAACTCATATACATATATAGATTTTAATATTGATTTTTCGCCATCTATGTTAACTCTCATAGGCTCGTACTCATTCATAATTCTATTTTTTGAAATCAGCGATTGTTAGAAACTCCATTGTATATCGTTTTTTTTTGTCGAATACCGATTGCTTGCAATGAAAAAGTGTTTTTTTATAGAATTGCTGACAATAATTACTATTATACGTCAAAGCCAAAAATTTGCCCTTTTTTCATTCTTGAAAAATATGCGGCGCATTTTACACGTTTAATTTTTTTCTAGTGTATCAAAGGGTAACTTTTGAGCTTTGACATACACCACCTAACCATTTGGCTTAACAGTTTGCATTTGACTTAACAGTTTGCAGTTGAATTAACACTTTTTTTCTCCTTTTTTTCGTCTTTTNTGATCGATTACATTTATAGGGCTAAAATTCCGTTAGAGGGCTAGATTTTTTCACTTTTTCCCGAATATGTTATAGCCTTTAACTTATAGGCTATAACAGATTCGGGAAAAAGTGAAAAAAATAGCCTATAAGTTATAGGGCTACCCCGGGTGCACCCTATAACTTATACGGCTATTTCCGTTATAGGGCTACCTGCTAACAGCTGTTTAAAATGAGAATAAAATGTATGACTCATCATATGATCATACGTATATGTATCTTTATTAATTCGTCCATAATAACAGCCCCTTAACGCGACAACCGACCGCATAAGTCACAGACTCATAAAAATGAATTACCAGAAATAAGGAACGACAAGAAACAAACATGGATCGCCAGAACGCGGATATAAGAAAGTAAAATTTTCGACCTATTTTAGGTTTCGACCTTTTTAGGCCTTGAACCTGAAAAGGTCGAAACGCTCATATGGTAGAATACAGAAAAGGTCGAAACATCTAAATGGTAGAATACAGAAAAGGTCGAATTCGACCTTTTCCGCATTTCGACCTTTTCACCCGTTCGACCTTATCCGATTGCGCCGATGGTGACTCTCACTGACAAGAAATAAATTGTGTGGAAATAAATTTATTGTGTGGTCAATGTTTTTTTGTTTGAACCAATCAAAAGTCACAGTCTTGTGTGACATGGTGATCTTGACCAATCAAAATCGTTTCCTCAACCAAATTTGGTTCATTCAAACATGACGTCACACATAGAGAAAGAAAAAATGCCGATAGCAGCGGGAAAAAACGTTCCGATAAAAAAAGTGTTTTTTTTTGTACAGGTCGATTCAATCACACCTTGGTACATGTAGTCTATATGCATAGAAATTGCATTATGTTCATTTTGATGCATTTATTCCAACGTTTTTAATAATTTTGGCTTCAAAATCGAAAAAAATCAGAAAAATCAACAAAAAATGATAAATTGTATGTGAAATTTTAATTTTAAGATTTTCTATGTTCATAGGTGTTATAGAGTAGACATTTTTCTACCCAGTCATGTAAAGTAAAAATTGTCAAGTTCAGTTTCTGTGCCCAAGGAGCTTTTCTTAAGAAATATAAACGGTCAACTTCCACGCGCCGTGGGGGGCATATTGGTGTAGGAATAATTTCGATTATTTTTGTGTATGGACTGTTGGACCTTTTTGAATCCACGGACCGTTTTTAAAATTAATTGCTCGCGTATATTAAGAGATATGACGTCTTGTCTGAGTACTGGTTTTTTAAGAAATTAGGGTCACCATCCTCCTTAACAGTTTGCATTTGACTTAACAATTTGCATTTGAATTAACACCTTTTTTTCGGAAAACAATGTGTTAAGTCAAATGGTTAGGTTGTGTATAATATTTCGTAACTTTATTAGCAAAAAATAACATAAATTTTTTTTTCTGTGAATTCATTTGCCAGTAAAATATAATTTGTGGTGCACTATATCTGATGTTTACTAACGCTTAAAACGCACTTTTAAATTAAATAACGTTTAATTAAATTCGTAAGCTTTTGGCGATAGCAATACAGTATTGCCAATTATTTACAAATTTACAAACTGCAAATTATTTTTGTTGTCTGATTATTTTTATTGCAAACGAAAGCAGAAAAAAGGTAATCAAAAAGGCGTTTACATTTGGCCAGTTAAATATAAAAATACTTTACATCATCTTCAAGCTCGTTTAGCGATTAATTGTTTTTCCTAAATAGGCCGGTAGTTCTTCTGGCAATATGTTTCCGTCGAAATAGCCTGACTCTATTCTTATCTTCCGACTCAGTATAGTTTCTCCGCATTTGCGTTTCTCCATTTTCGCCTGTGTCGAATTATCCTTTCAGAACGTGTGATTTTGAGGGAAAAAAAATCACGGTCATGAAATCATGGAAATCACAAACGTTTCAATCAAAATCACGCGAAAATCACGCGAAAATTTCCATCCCTGTTTCAGACCAACTCTTTTTTCGACCAATTCAGTCGGTGTCTTTTTCATGACAGGTATTTATTTCGCTGAAAATATAAATTGTTGCCACGGAATAGTACATTCTATCAGATTTCAAATAGAGAGAGGTTGCTTATGGGGCAAAATATATTGAGTCGGATGAGTATAGATCAGCCAGAAATAATTTATTTATTTGGACGTCTAGGAGGGATTAAATTGACTTAATTAAGATCATCCTTATTATACCCTACAACTTTAATTTTTGTCAATTTAAACTTGTAGCGCTCAGTACCCCTCTCATTATAAGGGCCACTTTTGTCTCCTGAAAAAGTGGCCCTTATTGTGAGAAATGGGTGACCCTTATTATGATTAAAAATTATTTTCAGAGATACTGGGCCTTATAATGAGAGATAAATGCCCATTTATTAGTAAAAAGAGGTCCTTATTATAGGTAAGTGGCCCCTATTATGAGAAAGCGGGCCAAGGTGACCTTTATTGTGGCGGCCCTTATTATGAGGGGCGTGTTCGGGTAGTTCCCGAAACGGGTGGTTTTTGGTCAAAGAAAACCACCCGTTTCGGGGACGAGGACTATAATTATTTTCATTATTTTTGATTTGAAAACATTTGGCGCCAAAAATATATCAGTTAAACTTTTTTTATTATTTGTTTTTTATTTGGGCCACCAGGGCCCCTAGAAAGCCGACGAAAAACAAAGTCGTGTGCATATATGTACACACTTCTCCTGGGAATTAAATTTAGTGAGTTAGTGGTGGTAAGATAACCGGTTAGGGAGTGTATACGCGTTGTATTACCTAATTGGTTACTATTTATTTATTGGTTCTAAAAAAGTTCATGAGCCGCGGAATATCAATTGTGTTTGGTAGGCATGCAAAAAACTATTATTTATTGCCAAACTAGAAGTACTAGAGGTACCATTGATTGAAAAATGTGTAACAATAACGGCTAACACCAAATATAAGGTTTGCTGGAAGTCAGAGATTATTTTTTATAATATATTCCAAGTTTAAATCCTGGTTTTAATGTTTAGTGTGAGAAAGAGGAACAATTTACAGTTTACTTTTTGTTAAGATAACAGCGCAGCGGNTTTTTGTTGCGAAACCCGCCCGATAACTGCGCACCCAGTGTAAATACCCATTTGAAATTCTCAGGTTCATGGTATTCTAACCTCAAAATCATCTTCGGATTTCTCAAGTTTAACTTCAGTTTCGTTTTCATTCACCGGGTCCATCTTTCGACAATTTAATTTGGTGCCGATGGTTCAATAACTCATTTCACTAATTTATTCATACACTTCAATTACAAAAAAGTTGAAAAACAGTTTGAAAAAAATCCTGGTTTAAAATTACTATTATGAAATTTGATATTGTTTTGCATCTTAATTTTTCAAAGAATTTCCAACTTTTTGTGTTAAAAATACATAAAAGAGAACTGAACACATGTTCAAACTAAAATTATTATAATGTTAAAATTATGAATTATTTGTTGAAATGAATTTTGTTGAGTCGTTGGCACCGAATTAAATTGTCGAAAGATGGACCCGGTGAATGAAAACTGTATTGACTAATCAATACAGTATAACCGATTGTATCGCGGTTATTATTTACGCGCCCTTATTCCTTATTTACTCCAAAATCTGCGCGTCAGCTGTTTTTTGCTTACATGCCCCACTTCACAAATATAATCAAGATTGAAAATGTCGGTATAAAACCGAGCTTTTTAATCTTGCAAATCAGTCGACTAAGCAACTGCCGAGAGCAACACAAGCTCTTTGTTTATTTTACATTTTTATAATAAATTGTTGGCCAACAATTGAAGTCTCGTTTATACGCCAAGGCCTGGACAATTTTGTCTATTATATAGTGGCGACCTTTGGATCCGAGCCCGGAACCTTCTGTGGCAGATCAAGCCGTTATCCGACGCAAAGAGATGATTTTTTCTGCGTTTTTGTGAAAACGTAGTGGCGACCAAAATCAATAAGAGATAATCCAAGGGGCATTTACTTTTTTTTGTCAATTTTTGTCCATTTCATTAAAGAAACGAGTACCAACAAAAAAAGTTTTTACCGTAATTTTTATGTAATATTAAGACTTTTATGTTAAAAATCTGAAACACATAAGCTAGTATAACTAGGCGTTATGCGCACAGTTAGTATGTATATAGTTCCGCCAAATTAGTGTTTGACAGGCTACATACGAAAAATTAGCATTCCGAAAATGGAGTAGGTTGCGCAAAGCGAGTATGCAAAAAGCCCGAACACGCAAAGTTAGGAAACTAGTCATCATACGAAAAAATAGTATACAACAGCCAGTATACCATAGCTCGTGTAACTTATGCTTGAACAATTAAGAATTATATATATTACCAAAAGATTTAAAAAAAATTGAATTATCTGTGTCAGAAAAATTACCGATATTTTATACCAGAAAAGTGATACCATATATTTTATACCAGAAACATTATACGTGAAATGCCCAAAAAGAAAATACTTCATAAACTTATACAAAATACCGCCTAAGACCCGTGAAGTGGCTGCGAAGAAATCAATGAAAATATTACAATTGCACTGGCTGAACATTGGCACGTGCGCCTGACCGGTGCGAACTTGAAGAAAAATTACCCTGCCCGCCGCATTCTAGAAATCAGAAGTAACATTTACATTCACCAGAAGATATTNTTAAAATAACAGCGCAGCGGTTGAAGTCGAGTTTCCATTATGTTCACACAAAAAAATTCAAAATAATTTTGTTATGATGTAGAACAGAACCATTTGTTATCATCATACAAAGATCAAAAAAAGTAAATTATCAATTATTGTGGCCTGCTTGAGTACTGTTGGTCCAATTTGAGGCTAAGGGGTTAATCAAAAAAAGAATGTTCGATATGGAAAAAACGCCTATTTAGTAATCATAATACTATCATGCTTTTCTCCGTTTGGTTGTAACGTTAGCGGTTAAGAAATGAATAGCGATAAACCAATCTCGTACCCACATGTGGGTACGGTGGCGCGGGACAGTTAATGAATTGTTTTTTGTTTGTTTAAAATAATTGTTTCCGTCGACACTATACCTATCTTAATGTGTCAAGCTCTGCCGTAGAACCGGCCGTCACCGAGAATTTTCGGCCAACACCGATAATTTAACATATTTTTCCAAAAAAAAACGGAAATTGTCGTTTCAAAAACTAAATTTCATATTCGGGATACTCAGTTTCGAGTATCCTCACCGTTTAAGCGGTGAGGTAAATTTCTTATTCTATTTTTTCGTACTTTCATAAATTATTTATGATTAATCCAAAAAACAATAAAAAATTTAAATTTACTTCAACTAGGCATATTCATTTCTTCTCTCTTTGATCTTAAACCTGGATATGCTGAACTTGACAATGCAACAACAAAAGCATGTCTCTCATTTATAATTATTCGGTATCCAAAGCTTTGATGAGACCTTGAACCGGTGAAAATCTATAATTGTATTAGTTTTTGATATTAACACCGGTAATTACCGGTCAGTTATTGTTCGGCTTTTAAAATTGATATATTCGAAATCATCAGCCTTGATTCATCTAAACCTTACCGGTAAACTTTGCCGGTGTATCATCGGTTCGTTACAATAGTTATCATCGGAATCTTCGAGTTCGATTTAGCTTTAAACTTGTAAAAAAAATGTGAAAAAGACATGCGCCGTTACCCATAGTCTCCATATATGTTGCACAAATTCACTTGTAGTAGTAACCACCTGCGCCGTTATCGGGTCAACATTTTGAAGAAGAATTTTGACCCGATAACGGCGCAGCTGGTGTAGTATGCTGAGCTTGACAATGCAACAACAAAAACGTTCACTTCATTTATAATTATTGGGTATCCTCAGCTCTGATTCACTCTTGAACCGCTAAAACAGATAAATTTAATGAGTTTTTAATATAAAAACCGCTAAATTTACCAGTTCATTAAAAGTCGATTTCGAAAATTAATATCATCTTCAGAATCTTCAGCCTCGATTTAATTTGGAACCGGGCAAAACCGATAATGCCCCGTTTTTTTATGACTAAACGGAAATTTCTAGTTTATCATAGCTAAATATTTCATTTTAAGAAATATTGTTTGAAACCATTAAAAATTGGTCAAATTAATGCACTTCTACGGTAGAAGTTCTACCCATAGTTCCCATATATTTCCACCAATTTTTATTTATAAACACTAACAAACCAAAAAAAAAGTTTCACAAATAAATTTACTTTTAGTAGTTATCAGATTAGTTTCTATTCTTTTCGTTTTAAAACCTTGATATGCTGAACTTGGCAATGCAGCAACAAGAGCGTGCATTTCATTTATAATAATAATTTGGTATCTTCAGCTCTGATTAGCCCTTCGACCGGTCAAACCCATAATTTTATGAGTTTTTTATATAAAAACCGGTAGTTACCGGTCAATTATAAGTCGATTTTGAAAACTGATACCATATTTCAAATCTTCAGTATTGATTATCTTAGAACCGGCCAAAACCGATAATTTCTTGTTTATTTTTATAAAAAAACCGAAAATGCCGGTTTATCATGAAATTATTTCATTTTTGAATTTCGCGTTAAAACCTGTATAAATGTGTCAAATTCATGCACCCCTACCCATGGTTTCCATATATTTCCACCAATGTTTACGACTAGCAAATCAAAAAAAAAAGTTTCACAAATAAATTTACTTTTAGTAGTAGTCAGATTAATTTCTATTCTCTTCGTTTTAAAAATATGCTGAACTTGACAATGCAGCAACAAAAGCGTGCATTTCATTTATAATTGATTACATGTTCATAGATTATTGAGAAATACGTTGATAGGCGAGGAGCAAATCAAGATACGGAACTACGAGACCGAAAAAGACTCTCTTATTGATCTTGTTCATTATTTTTTTTTGCAGAAAAACGAGAGCCCGTAGAAGAAAGATAAAAGAGAAAAACGAATAAAAAGTAACATTAAAGACAGACTTAGGGATAAGAGGAACGAAAAAATATAATGCTAATTTTATAAAAGAGATCTTGAATGCAACCAGCAAGTTGAGACCAAGAAAAAACCGTAACCGAAGAAAACCTACCTGGCAGTCAACTGCCCGTCCATGGGGTAGTCAGTGAGGGAAAACGCTGACCGGCCCGTGCTTTGCCCCTGTAACGTATTGTTCGAATATTTTGTGTTGGGATGAAACCATTTTTGCTGTGAGTTTATTTAACTCGTACGTACCCGAACAAAGATTTGCCGGCAGTAGCCCCAAATACTTCTGTTTTCTCAGATTATTTATGTAGCGGGGAATGTTTTGGCCCAACATTAAGGAGTGGCTATAAATAATTCAAAAAAATGTGATCTATTAAACTTTAAATCAAATTCGTCAAATGAACATTATGTATTAAAAAGGGACAACGGGGGAAAATTAAAAAGTAGTTTGCGCTTCCAAATTGCTCGTAAGAATCGCCCCCCCATTTTGGGCTGATTGATATACGAGTGCGATAGCGCCCAGGGACTCGTAAAGGTGTCCGAATCTTTCTAAAATTTACCGTTTTCGTGCAGCTTATACTTAATCGTATGTTTTAGTAGGATTTTTAGCATATAATATTCGACTTAAACAGTGATTTTGCTAGCTAAAAACATATGGAAGTAACTCCCTACGGGGAACAATTACGACATAGAGGCCTATTTCGGACCAATACTTAAACTGTGCTGTATTGCACGTAGCATATACAGCACATAAACCGCTAGGAAGCTGTCTATTTGGAAATCAAAAATCAACTGGATTTAAATTTTCGAGTAAAATAGAGAGGTCTGGTGTCTGTTACAGGTTAAATCTGACTTTAGCAATATTTATTTGTGAAATTGGTTTCTCAGATTTTGCGACACCGATAGAGTAACCTATTGGGATCTTTTTTTTTAATTGACATACAGCCCAAACCCAAAAATGTTATTTTAAATCATAAATAAAACTCATTTCGAATATTACCAGTTAAGGTTTAAAGCGGTACAATGAGATAATTATACTATTTTCTTACTAATTGTGCGGTAACGAGTTTAACTACTAAGCAAATATTTTTGAACGCCAAATTAATTTTGAAGAAGGTGATATTTGAAAAAATGCTTATTCCATATAGGTTCGTATGAACCCATACTCCAAGTATGACATTGCCGGGTTGAAAGGGGTTTCAAATTAGAAGTCAAAAAATTCCAATTTTTTTTTAACAAATCTGGATTTAACACTAGATGGTCATCCCCCGCCATAGCACTTACTTGAATGGAGAAAAAACCGGAGAAAGAACCGGAGAGAAAGCAGCATGCCCTGGTCAAGAATCACGTGAAGCAGAACCATAGCGGGAAGAAGCCGGCGATTCCGACGAAGCCGCGCCTCTCGAATCGCATCGCCATCAATGCCCAAATAAACACTCCGACGGAGTGTCGCGCCATCGTTGTGCCGGATGCGACGAGCCAAAGGTGGCTTTTTTAGAATTCATAAAACAAAAGTGCATTGAACTTTACCGTGTGAGTTTCATAAAAATCGGCTGGGCTGTTCTATAATAGACCAAACTTTAGAGCGTACTGAGAAACTTTAGAGCGTACTGAGAAAGTGGGGAAAATGTGGAGGAAAATTGGTCGATTCTAGAATGGTGCAGCCCAGTTTCATAAAACTCACACTGTAGTAAAAAGAATACAAGATGTAGTCCACTTGTGGGACACCCTATTCTCGGAAACTTTTCAAAAAGTTTTAGTACGGGACGTTTTGTATTCTCGAAAAGATTTTAAATTCAATTTCGGGAAACAAATTCCATTCACGGGACATTTTCTGTGACAAACTGAGAGAAATGCAATTCTCGGACAGAACGGGAGTTTAAATAAAAAAGGGAAAAAATCCCCTAATAGGACTAGCCGGTGTATATCAATTTCCGTTTGCGCGTCGCAAAATGTGATATATAAATGATTAGACAGGGCGCGCCGTTAGCCAATCACACAAAGTTCTGAAAAAGTGACCGGTTAATCATAAATTGGCCAGTTCAGGATTATATGCGTAGGCGATGTGATGAAAAATCCCGAAAACTAGAAAATGACTGGTTAACCACGGCACATGTATCTGGAAATCGGGAATACCGCAAAAAAGTTCCACACCTTTTAGAACATCATTTTTTTAAGTATGGGCACCTAGAGCAATGGTTCACAAGCAGTAGAACCCTTAATTTTTTTTCCTACGATTTTCTTAAAGTGGTTAAAAATCGACTCCCTTTGCGTATTCTAAAAAAACCACCAAAGGCCGCCGACTTCGCGTAATCACTCATCGAAAAATCAATCCAACTCATCCGTTAGTAATGCTGTTGTGCCACCGCCTTCATATGCTGTTATATCGAGCACAGATCGTGACTTTCATCGCGAACTCTCTGATATGATGCGACAGTCGTTGCGGGTAAGATTAACTTGGACTTACGAAAAAAAATACCGTATATAATTAAACATCTAAGTTGGCCTTCCTAACTCCGAAATATTCACCACCACGTCCATTACATGAAAACACCTGACATGTATATAAAAGGGTACCGCGATATCATGGAGAAAACATTATTCGGAAAAAACGTTTTTCAGAGAATAAGTTTTTGGGGGTACGGGAAGAAAACCTTTTTTGTAGGAAATAAAAGAAAACTTTTTTCGAAGAAAATAGAAGAAAACGTTTTCCGAAGGACATAGAAGAAAACTTTTTTCGAAGAAAATAGAAGGAAACTTTTTCGGAAGAAAATAAAATAAAATGTTTCAAAATGTCATGCCTAGCGGGTTTTTTCCCACAAAAGGTTTTTCAAAGAAATCCCCATAGATATTTTTTATCCGTACAAGTGTAGAGCGTTTACTCAAAAAACATTTATCGGGTCAAAACCAGTTATTGAGTCAAAATTGCTGTATAATATTGTTGTATAATATTGAGTTCACTCGGTTTTATGAATAATATCAAAAAAAATTGATGCGAAAGTCATTCAAAAAATTTCCATTTAAATTTGTCACAAATTGTTCTCGGTTAATAAAGATTTGAAGCCAACACTAAAAAACACGTGAAGAAACATAACAGCGCATGAGGGGTACAGACGCGGACAATTGAAATTCACAGTGTGCGAATTCACAGTATTTGGACCAAAATTTTTTATATAACATTATTGAACGACTATGCATTGAGCCGTTAACCGGCAAAAAAACCCTTTAACCGACCAGTTTTTGAAAAATTTTAGGAGCCGGTTTAGGGCGCATGCAGTGTACAAAGCTACGGAATAAGAAAAATGAGAAAAAGTTTTTTTTGTTGCGAAAGAAGGATTATATTCCAGTTCTCATTAAATATGCGCGGTTTTTGTTGTATAATATTAAATTTACTCTGTGATATGAATCATACGAAAAAAAAAAATGATGCGAGAGTCATTGAAGGTAAAGTTAATGTGTACTCTGCAAAAAAAGAGGGCCCTACAATACCCGGGGACACCAAAATGATAAACGTCATATAGCTACTTACTATAAGTTCCTAGTGTTATTTTTTTCATACTATTTGGTGTCGGTCAGACCTGTCAGATTATTCCCTTGGGTAGATTATGGAGCGTTTCGACAAACATCGTTATTAGCTATAGGACCTTTTATTAAATCTAAATATATGAGTGGCGAAATCGAGCGCCTTGTCTAAAATCGACGGCTTTACTGATTCTGCATTAAACTTCATGCCACAACTTGAAATGAATAAAAAAATAACAACCGGTTATATAGCGTATTTCCAATTAAATATCATGTATTATGTTATTATATATTTTAGTTTCAAACTAGAATGCAAATTTTTTATTGAACGTTTGCATATTTTGAAACTATCAGTAATATAAAGCAATAGAACAATGTTAAATAATGGTGCGCATCGAGCTCAGGTTTTTTTATAGCAAACAGCTACATTTTCAAAGCACTGTACTCTCAGAGAGAGAAAAAACTAAGAAAAAACTGAGATGGCCATTGTACGCGGAATCAAAATGTGGAATGTAGTTTCTTTATTCATTTTTATGTCAAGTTCAACGGGTTATCCGATAAATGACTCATAAAGCCGGAAAATTGGCCAAGTTTCCGATTTCTTTTTTGATTTTTCTCAGATATTCAAAAACACTTTTTAATCTTAATCGTTCATTAATTATTCAAACCTTATATCTTAAAAAAATAAACTATTGTTCTGATTATAGTCAAATAGTGTGAGATCAATGTAGCATAAACACAATTGTATTTTTGTTGCACAATTGTATTTTTTGCAATATTAGTTTGTCAACGAATTGTCTAAGGCCTTGTTAATTCAGGAAAAACATTTTTGCTGATAAACGTTTTTTTTGGAGTCTAATCGACCTTCAAAACTTAGAAGTATATATGAATTACCCTAATTATGGCCTGTTTTAAATTAGTGAAGCTGACTTTAAGCATTGTTACACATAATCATAGCTAAGGGAAGTAAAGGTAATTTAGTCACACAGACGAGTAGTTAAAGAAAATTCAATTATTAGGCTTTCGGAATACCCAGGGTGCGCCATTAACAGGCAGTATTGTGACCATTTTATGCTTAAAAAATTCAGTGCCGTGTTATATTTTTTCTTATAAAATTTAGGAATTTCCCCTACCCATGTTTCAGCGATTGTCTATTAAGCCCGGTTTACTATCATTTTCGGTTCATTTAGGGCGGTTATTCCCAATTTGGACTAATGGACGCCTGGGAGTTAAATTATTTGATATATCAGTCACTTGAAGTATTAGTCCAATAAACTAGTCACCGCGTATGGGATAATTTATTCCGAAGGTCAATTTTCTAAAACATTTCATTTCACCGTTGACCTGATAACGGGATACATAACGACGAAAAAACTGAATGCCTGATAATCTGCTAGCTTTTTGAAATACTAAATTGCACTCTGTAGGTTAAGCACCATTCAATTATTTCAGCGCACAGGATTATAGATATCATTTGAAAATCACTTGAAAAAAAATGAACATATGTTATATTTTTTACCAACATACATGGGCATTAGGTATTCTTTCTCTAAAGTCGAATTAAAACTTATGCAGATTAATCATGGGAAAATATGTTCGAATATTTCTAAATATATCGTAATATGTGTGTTTTCAACCAAAAAGGTTTCGATTTTGTCAATTTGTGCTATCAAAATTACTATACTGTGAACGATTGGGTACAAAGTGGGCACTTATTTTTTTCGAGCTAACCTTTTTTTCTCACTCATGTGTTTTTGCGGTCAATCAAAGAAATTTATTTTGCGCAGCATAATGGTGACCATTTTGTGAAACTTAGACGAGTTGAAATCGACGTTTGTGTAGGTTTAAAATAAAATTTATTTTTCAACCTACACGAACCTACACCAACGGCGATTTTAAGTCGTCGGGGCCTTATGTAATTACAAAATGGGCGAAATTATTTTGCACAAAAAAAAATAAATACGGTTCACCTGACATTAAGAAAAACACTGTATTTTTTTATTTTACATTTTTTCTGAAAAATGATCAGATCACGAGCTCGGCTAACCACAAGAAAATCTACTTTCATTGTTTGTATATAGTGCAACATTTTAAAGCAACTTTTTTGATTAGGGGTTTACAACTCGATCAGTGCCACAAAAAGGCCACAAAAGGTTAAAAAACATTGAAAATGTCGTATCTCCATGACCTTGAAATGGAGTGAACGAAATAACATATCACAAAAACCTTTTTCGAAAAGTTTCTAAATTGTCATAGGTAAGATTGACCAAAAAATCAAAGTGGTACAATAATCACCACTTAAAAACGCCATGCAAAAGTCATACCGAAAAAGGATAATTTTGTGTAATTAACCGTCCAGTGTTACGTGACTGATATCTAAATTTGCAACTAGACTGTTATTTCTAGCAAATCTACCACTAGTCTAGGAGACTTGCCATATAAATCAGAATAAATTTCATATTAAGGATTTTCGGTTCACATGGCGGTTAACTGTGGTTAATGTTTTAAAATATTTGTCATGTCGCATTTTCGGCTTATGGTCAGTGGCGTATTTTTAAAAGGAATAAAAACGAATGAATAATTTATCCTTCATATTATTTAAAAACGAGCATCTCTTTAATGTCGATTTGGTTATTCAATACCAATAAAAATGTACATACATGTGGCTTTAGGTTTTTTTTTGCCTGCGAACAGATTTTTAATGGTTTATTAGTCGGTCGAAAATTGAATAAAATTTACACTCATACATGTATTAACTCGCAGGCAGTGTTGGAAAAGTTGGCCAACGCTGTTCTTAAGCCGTACAGGATATTATTATTGATTTTATTACTTCAAAGTGTATACACAAAATTATCAAAAAATAAATAAATAATAAATAAATAAACAGTTTTATAAGATATAAAAAAAACTGACTCATAAGTTATGGGCCATAATTTATCAGTCAGTTTTTTGGCCTTACGGCTTATGGCCACCCTAACTTATGACGTATGAATTGAGAGGTATGATATCCTTAAACAGCATTTTGTAATAACAATATAAATGTAAACATTTTACAGTGGGTTAAAGTTTGCCTTTGCGGACCAAGTGGTGGCGTAAGTGAAGCTATAAATTTATGTTTATCTTCTATCATGGTCCAACAAAGTTATCATACTGCGCGCAGCGCCTGCAGGACCCCTGTGGCGCGACTCGACTATGGACACATGAGGCGCGCCTCGCATTATGAGTTCACGGGGCGGAATCAAGAACCCCGTGACAAAAGACGAACGGTTACTCGGTTCATTTTAAGTAAGCAAATTGAATTGCGATTGTCGGAAGGCCTGCCAAATAGTAGTAAATCTCAAGTCTACCAGTCAAAATAATTTCTCATTTAGACACATCTATGATATTCTAAACATGACTCCATTAACTTTAAAGTTATATTAACCGATAAAGAAAACAAAATCGAATAAAACGATTCCTGATTGATTAGTTACGCTTAGTTCTGATGGACAAAATATCGAATGCCCCTTATAGTCTAACAACGTCATTGATTTATCCGATAAATACCGGGAAACCTCACCATATAGTGAAATCAATATATCAAGACGAAAAAAAACAGACTGAGCCTATAATATTGGTATGTTATTTATGACTTGCTTCATATTTAAGGATGGGCCTGACCCTACTCTCTGAATAGTATCCGAGATGACGTCACGTGTTATACTGTAGTTTTGAGTTAGGCCCACCCTTATGTGATATATAGTTTCATAAATTTTAAATCGGCCACCCTTACCGTATAACTTATACTGTATAAGTCTAATGAAAACCATACAATATTTCCATGATACTAATGATTTGCTTAAAACTTCCATATAATATAATACCTGTGTCCCCATTTTTGATTCACTGTTGCGCCCCTAGACAGTGTAATATAGCACTGCTTTTTGAAAGTAAAGGATTAGACCGTATCTAATCATTCCAATAAACTTATTAATGATGGGGGTGGCGTTTATATACTCATTAGAAACGGTCAATGGGTGTTGAATATGCGCCTGCTAAATAAGGGTCGCTTGTGCTAAATAAGGGTAGTTTTTTCGATAAAAACGATTATTGCTCCAAATAAAGGTCCTGGTTTTAACATTGTTTTCCACAGGCGGTTTTTACTTACTCGTTTTTCAAAAATCATGAACCGACCCTTAATACGCACAACCCCTTTATAAAAGAAGGCATACTTTATTAAAACCAGTACCCGGATGCAAATTTCCGGTTTATTGTAAATTGCTTCAAAAAAAGCTTTCACCGTAAAAAACGAAAACAGTGCCGTATGGCACTGTCGGAGGCATTGGAGTTAAAGATCTATAATAACGGATTTATCAATGTCCTCCAGTAAAAAGTTGTGTAAAAAACAATCCGAAAATCACTGCCAAAAAAAAAAATGATGAAAATGGTGACGCCAATATGCGTATGGCCAAACAGCGAGAATAAGCTAATTTTGTTAATGCAACTGCCATCCACCTTACTCAGACAAGAAAAATAATGAACTTTAATTTAAGAGCTTAATTTTGCAGATTGTATATTAATACAAAATGTATACAGATATCCATTTTATATGTAATAAAGCGCAATGATTTTCTGGGCGCCGTCTTAAAAAGGCCACGAAAAACGTTTTTTAGATCTTCAAAAAATTCAGGTGTAGAATTTCAATTCTTTTAATGTCTACGTTTTCCATGACGGTAGTCTACAATGTTCCCAGAATTGGTTAAACCCGATTTGGTTTCAAAATTAGTCCAAATCACAACGCATGACACACTTTTTTGGTTTAAGTACACATTTTTATCGTCAATATTTTTGAATCGGAAACCATCAATTGAGTTGTGTTGGTGTTATTTTATAAATTTTTTGGATTTTTATTAAGCGACTCATTGCGCCCAATCGTAAAGAAGCGATTTTTGATTTCTTTTTTTGTTCATTAAATTTCAAGGTCACGAAGTTCGATGATTTTCCCAGTTTTACAGTCTTTTTCATATATTTTTTGTTCTAGACCATTTATCAAAAATCGCTTCTTTACGATTGAGCGCCTGTGTAATAGGAACATTTGACTGGAAAAATCAAGTCAATACCACCAACGCTCTTCAATTGATGGACCGGACAATTTGAATTTTTTCACAAGTTCAAGTCGACGTGGGCGGTCGGCGTGAATAATAAAAAAAAATTGAAATCATACCACAGGTACAGAAAAAACGATGTTCTGATGTTAAAACACAAAAAATAATGCAATCGTTTTTGTAGAACGTATTCTTTAGCGTTTTGCCCAAACGTACTATTCGTAAACAACATGACTGACCGGTTCTTAATCAATATATTCATTCTTGGCGAAAAATTTTTAACATCAAATTTTTATTTTTTTTAAATAAAAACTTTAACGTATGAAAAAAAAAAAAATAAATTGTTTGTGATTTTTTTAAACAAAATCTGAACAAGAATGGTTATTTTTCAACATGGATTTTGTTTGGCACCATACTTTTTTAACAAAGAATTTCTATAGGTGATTCATTCTTGTATTCTTTTATCATGTTAAAATGTTTTGTTAAAACGTCTCGTGTTAAAAATGAAGTAAGGGTCCTCGTTCCGTGATTACTGTTTGAAAAAGAACGTCGAAAAGTACAGTTCCCTTTTAAGCGTCTGTCATCTTTGTTGCTTGTTAGCTGAATTTGATGTAATTTGTTGAAATCGATTTCTAGGCGGACAAAAATTCATATAGACACATTGAACTGGCAGTCGCCTGTAATACAGTCGCTATGAGGTTGAATAAACAATAATGATTAATTGAACGTACTGTTAGAAAACAACAAAAAATACAGAAAAATATCTTTCTTATTGGCCATTTTTCCTGATCTATATCATCCAGATCACATACGTGATAATAATTCACTGATATTGAATTCAATTTTTTTGATCATTTTTAAGGTTGGAGATTTAGCGCACATAAGGCTTGATCTTTTCTTAACCCCCAAGCACGATTATTTAGCACATCCCTGAGCACGGGGCCGGACGTTTGTCCGGCTTTTCGTCTACTCCTATCTAATCATACGTAAAATCTCATAAGCAGATTTCTCAATAAGCAAATCGATGGTT
>SCLG01000029.1:834018-845851 GCA_004367875.1 Oikopleura albicans
TGAATCGTTTGAGCATACTCTCGGAAGCTTTCCGACCACCCTTGGACACTTTTTGGTCGATTTGACCACAAAACCACAAATTTACAAACGGTTAACCGGGCAACGTACGCGGTTCATTTTTTGCAGGCTAGTGCACCGTTGATTTTTTAACAGTTTTGGAAAATTTTGAGAGAAAAAAAAAATTCGCGTGAAAACCTGATTTTTATTAGGTATATAAAATTTTTATTTTTATTTGCTCTCCGAGTTTGTAATCGGTTATTCTATGTTGGTTTTCAATGTTACGTCATTTTACAGAGGCAAACAACTCGGAAATTGCGTTTTTTCACCCGGGGCCGGACAAACGTCCGGGGTCGTGCTTGGAGGTTAAATACTACATGTATATTTTACTACATTGTTATCTTCAAAAAAGGAGTTAGCTCCTAGTTTTTTTTTTCACTAAATTTAATGAACCTTGGGTCTTCTGAATGCCCAAGAATTTGAATTCAGTGTGACCGAAAACAAAATTATTGAGTAGTAAATTCAAAAAAATATGTGTGAAGCGGAATTCGAACCCAAAAATGTTCTCTAGCGCCAAAACCTGTCTCCGCTTTTAATTTTTTTTCACCATCGTAATTTTCAGGCCACATTGCATCATATACACCACATAACCCGTTATGTTAACAAAAATCTGTTATATTTACATTTTTTGGGATTTGATTATCTTCTATTTACAATTATTTAACCAAACGACCTACCCCATTATGTTAACAAAATTCGAATATGTTTGACAGTGTCAAGTTGACACTGTCAACATAATGGCTTATGTGGTTATGTGAATTACAGCTTTTTTTTTATTTTTTGACCGCGAGTTGGGTTAGACCGCGAGTAAGGTTTCCAGCGAGTTAGGTTTGACCGCGAGTTAGGTTTGACCACGATTTAGGTTGACCGCAAGTTAGGTGAATAAGTAGAAAGTAGCTTTTTTAAGATATCAATAAATTACTTCAGATGTCCGAGAAAATTCAACAAGAAGTGGCAGACTTACGGAATGATCTCGCAACCCTCGATGCCAATTTGCAAGATTTCAAACGGTCAACCATTAACAAGATAGATCAAATAAATTCCTGCATCGCTGATTTAGGCGGTGTCGCTAAAGCCTCAACGATGATATGTTTTAGATGTCATGGTTACGTCGTAGAATATATTCAATTACAATGTGGACACTTATTTTGCCTTCACTGTGAATGGATTATGAAATACGTACTGTATTCGAGTTTTTGAATTTCCAGTGGCTTAACTAATCTAACCCTGGTGTACATAACATAATAACGCAAATTTTACTTTTGCGTAGGTTTAAGTTTAAAATAGCGCGCTAGGGACTCCGACTGGTCAAACTTATTTTTTTCATATGTTGTCCACCTACGCGGTATAAGACGCAAATTTTTAAATAAGACGCAAATTTTTAAATTTTTAAATAACTCGCCAAGGAACCCTTGTTGTCAAATTTATTTTTTTATCTCTTGTCCGCCTACGGGCTTAAAGACGCAACTTTTATTTTTGCGTAGGTTGAAGTTTTTAAATAGCTCGTTAGGGAACCCTAGTGGTCAAATTTATTTGTTTATTTTTTGACTACCTACGCGTAGCTAGCGGTATAAGACACAAATTTTATTTTTCGTAGGTTGACGAAATACCTCGCTAGGGAACATTACTAGTCAAATTTACTTTTTTCATCTTTTGATCACCTACGCGGTATACGACGCAAACTTTATTTTTGCTCAGATTGAAATTTTCAAATAGCTCGCTAGGGAACCCTAGTGGTCAAATTTGTTTTTATGAATCAAATAGACCAGTTCGATAATTTTTACTGTGCCAGTTTTTTCACAGTTTGCCCATTTTTAATTTAATGTTCCCATATAATTTTATTTCTAGATTATTTTATTTCAATAATCTATTTTGAGCGTACATATATCGTTTATGCCTGATAGTAAAATCCAAGAACGAACTGCCGAAGCACTACGTGAGGTTGCGACCAAACGGAAGTGTCCAACCTGTGGTGAGCGACGTATTGACGTCAACATTATTAAAAAGAAGTATCGCGTCTAACCGACAAATTGAAAGAGAAAAAAGAAACACTTTTTATAGTTATTTATGGTATTTATAGTATTAACTTTCTGACCTGTTGATTTTCAATCTCTGCGCCACAGAAAATTTTCCTCCGAATTTCCTTATGATGACAAGGCTTTTAACTCAGCATCAATAAACAATATTAATTCTATCAAGAAAACCTTTGGCAAAAACTGGGTAATGCAATGAACACACTTGAAGTACTGCTTGAAGGTAAGTGGTACAACCTTAACTCCCAGGGCGAACCGTATGCTTTTTAGTCAGACATGGCCCTTTTTCGAACTATTAAGGTGTAATACGGGTCGTTTTGGTGATAATTGTATTGCTGACCCCCCCCCATCAATATTTGAAAAACAAGATTGCCGGTATTTTTAGCCTATTTGGGAGACCGGTATTTAGGTCAAAAAACCGGTTAAAAATGTTTTTCATGGAATGTCTCAGAAAATTTGTTTGTAGGGTGGAAGTTAATTGCACACCCCATGTAACATTCTAGATGTTGTCTAGTGATTAGATATGACTTTTTTATATTTTGATTTATTTAGTTTTATTAATAATTAGGTAATAATTAATACAGTGTAAGATTCAGCGGCAGAAGCTATTACCAGTATCAATTTTCTCGATTCCAGCTTTGTTTTTTTCAATTCGAACATATAATTGGCAGTTTTCATTTTGAGCCACATAATTTATAGTACACCTTTGAACATTTCCGGATCGGGCCATTTTTCGACAATTTATATTATCAATAACAATATCTATATGAACATATTTTTATATTCGGTTTTTTAAAGCCCCTAAAATTAACAAAACGCCCGGAAGTTAATAAAAATCCTGGAAGTTAACAGTCTATTCGCGTCATCGCTTCCACTTTTAGTTGACGCACTGTCTAGTAAAGTTATAAAAATTCGAAGAAGTTAACACAATTCATGGAAGTTAACATCTTTTTTCTCCACCGTTTTGTTAACATTCGTAGACAGATGGTAGTCAGTTTCACATAGAATGAGAAACCGTATATTATGACTTAAAGTCATAAGTAAAAAAATTATCGAAAGAAAAAACGTCAAATTTCATTGAATACCCTAATATCAATAAAAAGCACAAACCGGTTTTTTGATGAGAAGAACCATATTTCTGCGAATGTGACATAATTAGATTTAACCACATGGAGTTAGATTTTGTATTGATTTGTAGCCGTCCGACGGAAGGTGAGACCATTTTATCTGAAATATATTTGTGAAATGAGGCATAATCATCACATAATCATTAAGCACTACATTCGGAGTCCGAATTTCGGACCATATTTTTTTAGGTATTACTTAAAGTGATTAATGTTACGCAGCTGTCGCCATTAAAACTGGCCGCACTTTTTTGCATATTTTCTAGATTCCTAACCGACAAGTTTTCATGACAAAAGCTGACTAGAAACTGTATCTTGAATGAGTCATTTATGACTAAAATTACGTTCGATAACGAAAACTCCGAGGGAATAGGATTATATGATATATTATGATAATGATATATTATGATAATTTATATCATATAAATTATATATCAATGATACCATATACACGCCCTGCGCCGTTATTTGACCGACATTTTTGACTAAAAACATTTTGTTACGTTATAAATTATAATAACTTATAATGGCAAGATAACGTCACAGTGCTTAACATGTAAAAATAGGAGTTCCTGAACAATTGTTCCGAAAAGTTCGGAACAAACGGAAAATCCGGGCAGATAACGGCGCAGGGGGTTAGTTTATATGTTTCCTCACACACCAAAACCCAAACAAGTTCTTATTGATTGCTTTCGATGAGAAAGTGNTGACACTTGTGACCCTTGAGAGTTAACTGAAAACTGCCGGTTAATTGGTAATCGTGTAGGCATTTTCGCTGGAAAAGTTTTGCCAAAAAAAACTGCCGGTTAACTGAAAATTGCCGGTTAACTGGGTGCCGGTTAACTGGGTATCCTGTGTATATGATATATTATGATATTGATATATTATGATAATTTATATCATATAAATTATATATCAATGATACCATATACACGCCCTGCGCCGTTATTTGACCGACATTTTTGACTAAAAACATTTTGTTACGTTATAAATTATAATAACTTATAATGGAAAGATAAGTTCGGAACAAACGGAAAATCCGGGCAGATAACGGCGCAGGGGGTTAGTTTATATGCTTCCTCACATACCAAAACCCAAACAAGTTCTTATTGATTGCTTTCGATGAGAAAGTGAAGCTCCAGACCAGACAGAATTAGAACAAAAAGTGAAATCGTTCCATAGCTTTCCTGCATCAGCTCTATTCGGAATGGTCCAAATCACATGTTATACCGTGTGTCACAGCTGTTGCTATCACGCTTTGAGTATATTTATATACCGTATGATAGGGCTATGAGTGCAAAGCTTTGAGCAAAACCACCTTAAGTGTAAATGTTTGCCGGTCTCATATGGTCGCCAAAATACCCCACTCCCCTTTTCCGACCATTCCGATTATCTACGATTGAATCAAATGTTGGATATTCACAGGTTTCTTCGATGCAGCGTCGTTCAAATGTCACATCATGATAAGCGCGATTTTGACGAAGTAGGAAAGAACTCGCCTCTTGTTGCGTTATCTTATTAGGCGTGTTTGAATTTTCAAAAAATAATTTTGTAACTGTTTCTAGTTAAACTTCACGTACGACTACTAATATTTTGTGTGGTCTTATATGGAAGAATATTAAAATATTGAAATAAGAATATTTTGGTAAAATTGCCGTTAAATATACATTTTTCATTTACACAGCGTCGCTTAAAGACAGCTTGATATGTAAAAAAACTTGTCTGTTAACGGCGCAACTTATGTATTTTAAATTCTCTTTCATTGTTTTTTCAATGTTGAAGGTAGTTCAAATATATGGCGAGATTTTTCTTGAACTACCAAAAGTTACATTGTGGGTTAAACTGTCATATTCCCAGAAAGAACTAATAAAAATTCTCGTGAAAACTGCTAATTTTGAAAAATAATCAGGCCGACCTTTGTACTAGCAGTAATACTTGCTAAAATGGCTGTAAAAATATTCATTTTTGACACAATTATAATAATAATGTAATGAAAATTGAAAAAAACATTTATATTTGCTTTTGACATTTAAGAAAAACTGTTGATTTGTCATTTTAAATAAATATACAAGATGTGATCTTTAAGAACTGAACCAGTGGCCAATAAAGCAAAAAAAAACTTCAAACCAAATGGCGCGTGAAAAAAATAAAACCATTAACCTTTAGAAAACACATATTCAGAAAATTTCGCTGAAGACATCGGTGAATAGAACCACGATTCATTCGCTCTATTCTAATCGGCGTATAACTTCAGTTTTTTGCACTTATTTTGAGAAAAAATAATTCCACAGAAGGAAAAGGCTTAAGTGGGAAAAGACACAACAAAAGTATAAAGGGTTGGAACGTCAAGAAATGCTATTTCGACGCAAACTTTTCACAAAAAAGCATGTAGAAGACCTCAACAGCTAAGAGTTATAAGCAGGGCACGGTACAATTGGATATTTTTTTGGCTCGGCCTTTGAACGGAGAATTTTTTTTTGGCTCGGCTGGCTCTCGCTCGATAATATTTTGGGTTGCATCGGCTTGGGTCGGCTCGGGCGATCAAAAAAATTTAGTGGGTCGGCTCGGGCGAGCCAAACGGAGCCAACTTGCCATTTTGGCTCGTTTATGTTAAAATTAGGTCGAGCTAAAGCGAGCCAATTATGCCGAGCACTGGTTTTAAGTAAACCCAGTTATGAGAAAGTTTTTTTTGTCAATTTTTTATGGATAAACGCACAACTATAGAAAAAATAACGTGGCATTTGAAGCTTAAAACAGATTTGGATTAAGGAGACGCCTCTTTTCGAACATTCAGTACGGCCCATACTGTATGAGAAAATGTTGGTACAAGTCAGCCAACAGAGAAAACTTTATTTGAATTCGTGTTAACTAAAAGGCGTCCACAATGTATAAAGAAGGTAGGCCAATACCGCAACACTTACGATTTTGAGCCACAGTCCCCCTTTGTTCCGAAATTGGACTTTTGGCTCAAAAACGGTTCCGGAATTAGATTTTTTCGTTCCGAAATGGGACTTCAAATCTTTTTTGTAATAAAAAGCATTCCAGAATTAGACTTTTTCCAATAACCGTTCCGGAATGGGGTGTTCCTCACCTATGGCCTACCTCCTGTACGATATTACAGAATTTCCAGTTGTAGTAAATCCACCAAACAACGCCAATAAAGCACAGTAGTTGAATTTTAGTTCAAATAGTTGAAAAATTTTCGTTGTTGTTGAAGCCTTTTCGCTCACAAGTTAGTATCGAAAGGATCTATATAGCATATGTATGATAAGTTATGGATTAAACTGTTAAACATAATTAAACTGTAAAAACGATTAAATAACTTTGATGTCTTTCAAGTCTTTAAACCGTAACCGATATGCCAAATGATACAGAAAATGTTAAAAACATGTTGTTATGCCAAAAATGAATTACATGAATTCCCGCCCCTTATTGCGCATTTTCAAAGTCGAAAAAAGTTTTTTTTTTGAAACCCACATTAAAGAAGGGTCGTGAAAAACGATGAGCACGAAATTGATGTGAAAATTGAACGAGGGTACAAGTGTAGTCGCAAGAGAGCATTTTTGACTCGGAAGGCTATTCATGGTGAAAAATCCCCTCTGACGCCAAAATGTGTTTTTAATGAAAATTCGTGATATACAAGTCAAATTTCATCATATTTGACATTTTTATTTTGATTCAAAGTGACCGTACTCGTTTATGACCTTTTTTCACAGATTTCATTTTTTTCATATAAAAATTATATGAAATTATTTTTAATTTATAATCTTTTCTGTTTGTATTGAGGAAGGCTCTCCAAACAAAGTCAGGAATGCTTAATGGAAATACACGATGTTCATATTATGGAACATGTGCAGACTTCGAAGTAAGTGGCGGTGTGTAACTGAATTCCAGGCTACTAACTATAGCGTCGCCACTAACAATAGCGTGGTTGAATACTTTTTTACGGGTCATCCATATTCTCAATGAATATACTCAATGAATTTTAATGAATATACATTTCACGCCGTTCATTGAGAATCTGGATGACTCGTAAACCAGTTTTTAACCATACTATTTTAAATCCATTATTAGTTAGTTCCATGGAATTCTGTAACTGCTTATTCCGACACAGACAAAAATCGAACTACCCTAATTGCCCCTGTACCTTAATCTTTTATTCGTTAAACCTTTTCGGCATTATTCTTTCCCAGCTGGTTTGGAATGTTTTTGTCTAACCGACAAGCTTTTCCATGAATAATGAGAAAGGCACCGACTGAAATGGTATTATGTCTTAATGGTCGAAAGGCGAATTGAAGGGTTTTTCAAAAGGTAATTCGAATTACTATTTCAACACAAAAACGGAAAAGTGGATAAAGGGATCAAAGGTCGACATAGTGTTATGTGGAGAAAGGGTAAAATGAATAAAGGGCAATTCGACGCAAATTTTTGACAAAATTCAGCTAACTTTAAATTTCAACTGTTTTTACATAAAGTTATTTTGTGGATAAAGTGTAAATAAAATAAAGACAAAAGTGGATAAGGGGAAATGTGGATAAAGGGTAATCAAATGCAAAAATTCTGTCGGATTTCTATTTCGACCATTTACACATGATACCAATTCAGTCGACGCCATGTGAAATAATCTTTTTAGGCACTACCCGAAATCGGAAAAAATGAAATCACAGAAAAAAATTCTGCGTTTTCCGGTTTCTGCCTTTTCAGAGTTGAGAAGTCACGGAAAACGCAGAAACCGGAAAACACAGAAACATCAAAACGCAGAATTTTTTCTGTGATATCATTTTTTGAGATTTCGGGTAGTACCTCTTTTTAGACCAATTATTGTTATGAGTTCGTGGTTTTAAAAACATAGGTTTTTGGTGTTGTTTTTTCATCAAATGAAATTTTGTGGCTCGAACTAATCGGTACGGACTTATTGCTAATCATAGGGTGTCAAACTTTAAAATTTTGTTGCCAGCATACCGATGTTACGCCCGAATAGATAGGCCGACGTCTACTTATCTATAATGCTGTGCTGTAGCAGTATTGATGAAAATCCAGGAGAGGCGAGTTTATATTGAGAAAGGACTAACTCAACACAGAGTGATAAGCACCATGCACTATCCAATAAAGTATCAATAAAGAGACGCAGCAAAGCTTGAATTTAATGAGAGTTTTAGTAAAAAGTGAGTTATATAAGAGCAGTTATATAAGAGCAGTTATATAACTGCAATTATTACTATTATATAACAAAATCATGCGTCTTTTTAAACACTTTTCGCATAAATTATCGTCCATAATAACGATTTAGCGTCAGCAAGTCGAACTGCAGGTAATTGATGCAAAATATATGAAAGAAGCCAGAAAGAAAATTTGGTGCTTATTTGTGATGCCAAATAACTTCTTACAGTTTTGCAAGGTTTCTAAGCTCGCTCAAGGCCGGCAGTACTAGTTGTTTGGAGAAAGCGTTTTTAGAAAAACAGGGGTGTAGTAAAAAGAGTATATGAGTATAATGTCGTTACTGTAGTATACCGTGTGCTAAACCTCGCACACTGTTGGGCTTTGGGTAATCTTTATATGAAAAATAAGGTTATTTAGACATCACTACAACAGTCCTAGCTTCAACACACGGTAAGTTGGCCAAGAGCAGACTATATAGCAGACTAAATAACCACCTTATTTTTGATTCATTAATCGATCACATTGTAATATCGCAGTGATTTTCAAACGCAAAAAAAATAAATAATGTTACCACTTTTTGGTAACGTTGCTTGACAGCGCGTCTGAGGCCTATGTGGCCTGTCATTGGTCCTTTTTAGCCCAAAGCTCAAATAATAGAATGGTCTAAATTCTAAAGCCCACAGAAGGAAATAGCTCAAAAAAGACCAATGACAAGCCACATAGGCCTCAGACACGCTGTCAAGCATCGTTATCAAAATTGGTAACATTATTTATTTTTTCGCGTTTTAAAATCACTGCGATAATTTAACGTTATTGTATTTAATACGAAGAGTCCGATTTGAAAGCAAATAGCCCCAGATACAACGAAAGTTATCTTAAGACTTAAAACAAGGTCCCATCTGTTTTCTGAGAAGCGTAAAGAAGGCAAATAATTCAAAAAGTTGTTTTGTTTTTATAGTTTTGCCTAAAATTAATTTTGTTTCATTTTGCTTATCCAAAATGTGCTCGGTAAAAAGAGGCATGATTCGTGAAAATCATTAGGGGTGGACGCAAACGGGGTCTTTGTCACACAGGACCCTGTGAGTTAAGAACTTCTTGGTGTGAGTTAAGAACTTCCACGCTTGACAGAAAAAAGTGGATGAGTGACGCACTTAATTGCTGGTTTAATTCATAGATTTGGTATACGAATTAAATAGAGTTTTAAAGGACATCGCCTGTTATATTCCCCAAACGTATTCCACAAACATAAGTGAGCCCCAAAAATCTCTCGATAAAGCTTAACAGGGCGATAACAGTTACACTGTGAAGTTTTCACGATAGTGGCACCATAACTGCGCAGGGGGTGTATATCAGAGACTCAAATGGTAATAGATATCGTAGAAGTGGGCAAATCGAAAATTTTTCAAAAAAAAAACTGGTAATGCCAAATTGTAGAGCTCGTCAAACTACATCGATCTGACTAATCCGAATGTTATTTGGACCCACAGGGCCCATAGAGAGCTGTTTGAAATGTTCAATCTACGCAAACTTTTTTGGGCCGCTTTCGGCGTAGGTGGTAAATCCAAATTTTCGATTTGCCCACTTATACCATATCTACCAGTACTTGTCAAACATTTGACGATAAATTTTCTTAAGGTTCGAATTATGGAAAACGGCCTAAAGAAACACAAAACTGGAAAGCGAAAATGTGTTTATTGGAAAAAGGACAAAATTGGACCATTTCAACGATTTAGGGAGAAACAAAACCGAATCGCCAAACAGCAAGAACTTTTGAAAACTACANACGAACATAAGTGAGCCCCAAAAATCTCTCGATAAAAGACTTAACAAGACGATAACAGTTACACTGTGAAGTTTTCACGACAGTAGCACCATAACTACGCAGGTGTGTATATCCAAGACTCAAATGGTAGATATGGTAGAAGTGGGCAAATCGAAAATTTTTAGAAAAAAAACTGGTAATGCCAAGTTGTAGAGCTTGTCAAACTACGTCGATCTGACTAATCAGAATGTCATTTGGACCCACAGGGCCCCTAGAGAGCTGTTTGAAATGTTCAACCTACGCAAACTTTTTTGGGGCCGCTTTCCGCGTAGGTGGTAAATCCTAATTTTCGATTTGCCCACTTATACCATATCTATCAATAGTTGTCAAACATTTGACGATAAATTTTCTAAAGGTTCGAATTATGGAAAACGGCCTAAAGAAACACAAAAATGGAAAGCGAAAATGTGTTTATTGGAAAAAGGACAAAATTGGACCCTTTCAACGATTAAGGGAGAAACAAAACCGAATCGCCAAACAGCAAGAACTGTTGAAAACTACAACTGGCGACGACCACAACAACGGTATGTTATTTTTATTTTGTGTACTGGTGTGGGTCGTCAGTTTCACACACAAGTACCATTGTTTAATGATAGATTAAAAACCGTACTTAACTCTCAGGGGGAAGGAGTTTTTGGGAACCCGTAGGGGAAAAAGCGTGTAAATAAACACGCACTTAAAAATTCACAATAATTCGAAATAATTCAAAAAACTGGTAAAGCAAGTTGTAGAACTCGTCAAACTACGTCGATCTCACTATTCATAAATTGATTTGGGCCACCAGGGCCCCCTAGAGTGCTATTTGAAATCTCCAACCTACGCAAAAAACACCTCCATATGCCTCCATATGCCTTAAATCGACGAAAAAACCCATTGCGTGTCTATTTACACGCAATTCCCTCTGTGAGTTAAATAAGGTTAGCTTGTCAGCTGACTTGGCCATCGCATGTTTTTTTGGGCTCGAAAGGTAACTCATTTTAATTGTTGATCTCAAATGCCAGCCCTTTTTAATCGTTGAGCCAGTTCAGGCCAGTAAACGTAGACTGTAACCAATCATATCCTGAAAATATGCAAACTCCGATTTTATATCCACTGGGTGTTACGTTTCGGTCAGCCGAAATTCAAAGTTGTAAAAACCTTGGTTGAGTTATTTTACACTCTTGTTTACTTCGAAACAAAGCACATTTTAAAAGTATCTTAATTTTTTAGTAAAACTATTTTAATAAGGTGAAGAACACACTCAAACATGCGAGTGGATTGACAAAGTACCGGACATACCAGATAATCAAGTGGATTTAGATAACAATGCTGCAGTAGTGAAGTATGCTGAATACGATTTTGCGCCAACCGTACAGTCCGTACTGCAAATGGAACCCTTACCATGGAATCCTTTTGTTAACCCAATTTGGGATAATAGTTACATTAACGGTCCGCCTTTTACACAGCCTTCACCAAACTCAGCGACAAAAGAATATGATTTGATAACAACGATCGAATTGAAAATGTCGGTATGCAGGTAATTTTTTTGTTGAAATTTTATCAGATCTTTTTTATGAAAGCGATGTCTTTAATAAGGAATGAAAAAAAAAATAATGATCAAATTATTTATTGAAACGTCGAGTGAGTACTGATTGACG
>SCLG01000029.1:846673-863680 GCA_004367875.1 Oikopleura albicans
TCACGAACAAAAATTTCAGTACCACAGGGTGTCGCAAAATCTGCCAATTCTTGACTGTCAACAGAGGAGGGCTACAAACTGGCCGGCAAAACTAATATTATCTACATAAAGATATCTTTGATCTTTTTGAAAAGTCCGTTTTTTATTGAAACCTAAAAACCGCACCACTTCAAATCTGGATGCTAAGTTAATCAAATCAGACCGTCAAACTAGTTTTTTTGTAGGATGGCTTGGAATGAAGCAGTGGCACTCGAACTGATGAATCAACGACTTAGATTAACTCAGCGACTTCAAATACGTACATTACTGTATCAATACAATTTCCTCTGCAGACAAATCATGTACTAAAATGTACTACAGAATATGCGCCTTTAACCGGCCACCTTTGGACCAAATTTGTTTTAAGATATAGCATTATTTGACGACTATTCATTGACTCGTTAAGCGGCCAGTTTTAAAAAAGTGGCTGATTAACGTCGCATCCTATGAAATAAACTGTTCTTATAAAATCGAATGCTATCGATAATGTATCGTACTGATTTTAGAACGCGAAAAACATTTTTAGCAAAAATGCATATTTCTCCTTAACTCCTGCGGGCTGATGATACAATTAATTGTATCAAGGCCTAAAATCATTAAAAAAATACCATATTTTTGAGAAAATTGATGATTCAATGCAGCAGTAGTTAACTTGGACCCTTAACACATTTTTTGGCAATAGTTTCTTTTTTTAATGTTTTCAATATTTTTTTCTACACAAAGGCCGAAAAATCGTATTTTGATGGTTTTTGGCACACTTTTGACTTTGACGTTGCCTGTCGCGTTAACGCAATGTTTGATTAGTGACCTGCGAATATCAAAATGTCCGCAATTAAGTTTTGAACAGATTCTATGCAACAAAAATATTGTATACCGAGTGATTATGAAAAATCATAAATAAGGATTGACATGAGCGTTTGTCTAATTTTCTTTAAAATCAGGTCATTTTTTCCGTAATATTACATGATTGTAGACGATATATAAATATTACATATATCTATTAAATATGTTATATACTCAGAGTGTTACATAGAAACACGTGATTAATATTTGAACAAAAACTAAAAAAACGTTAAGCAGTTACGGAGCACTTTAGTTAAAAAATGTGGATTTTTTTCAAGACTTGTTTACTAAACCGTCATTTTTATGTATGAAAAACTGATATTTTTTATTCTTTAATATTTGTACTGAAAGCCAATGAACGTCCAATTATTTTCCAAGTTAAGAAAATTTTAATTGATAAATTAATTAGCGCTCACGGCGTCGCTAAAAAGTTGATACAATTATTTGTATCATCAGCCCGCAGGAGGGTGGCGAGTAGCAGCCCGCAGGAGTTAAGTAGCAGTTAAGAGGGGGACGACTGTAATACAAAAATATTTTAAAAGAAGGAAATCGCCTTTTGGTGATTTGCCTTTCGGTGATTGACCGATCGCGCTCAAAAAGGACCAATGACAGGTCATATAGATCTCAGCCGCGCTGTCTAGCAACGTTACCAAAAAGTGGTAACATTATTTATTTTTTTCGCGTTTGAAAATCACTGCGATATTGTTTCAATCTGGCAGTGGTAAGCTGTGTCAGGAGAACAAAGGGTTTGTCTTAAATATATTTATATTTCAGATTATTCTTGATAAAACATGTATAAAATTTTAACACTTATTAAATTGGTACACCCTATGCGCCACTACCCCCGTAAATACCGCCACTATCCGGTATATTAGCGCGGTAACGTTTGGTGTTACTGAAAAAATATTTGGCGCTGTAAAATAAACTTCTTATACACTACCAAATGTTTTTAAATAACATAAATTCAAACAGACCGCGTTAACATAGTAGCGCATACGATGTACCCCAAGAATAAGTTTTAAAATTTATAACAAAACGGTTAAACTACATGTACGTCAAAATCGGCTTTTGTACGTAATTCCAACGACATTTTTACAGATAGGTTTTACCGGCACCGGCTAAATTGGTACACGGGGTAGGCCATTTCCGGAACAGCTCATTCCGAAAGGTCTTAAACGTCTAAGGGTGGAGAAAGGGTTGAGTGGATAAAAGGGTTTGATAAACATCATGTTTAGTTATATGTCAACTTTGGCTGTGTTCATCTATTTTTATTGTGGACACAGTCTGAAATTCGAAAGCAAATCTGGATAAAGGTCAATTCGAATAAAGGCTAGTTCGTCTACAAAATTTAGCCTGATTCTTTTTTCGAGCCTTTAGAAATGATAGCAATTCAGTCCCTGCCGTTATACCAAATAAGAAATATTTAAAACTTAAAAAATACTTAAATAAACTTCAAAAAATGAACTCCATGAACTTTCTTTTGCTTTTGGCAAGTTCAAACAGCACACTCTTTTGGCGCAATTGTCTCCACTCGGGGGTCATTATAATTTATATTAAATTCAACTTGCATCAAACTTTACAGATAAACAGTTCAAAAATGAATATTTTTCAATTATCAAAAAAGGTAAATATAATTTTATTCACAAATTTTTTTGTTGACACCTTTTCAAGTCATTGTAAATTCTTACTGTTCGACAATTTAGCCTTCTATTTGTTTTAAATTTTGTTTTTTGATAAAAAATTAGAGTAAAGGCTACTTTAGTGACCATTTGTGGTCGCGAAAAAACCCATTTATGAATACTTTCGCGACCACACCATTTGGTCGCGAATTGTTCTTCAAAATATGGTGTTTTAAACAATGTTTCGCGACCATTTTTTTTTACTTAAAAAATGTGGTCGCGAAACGTTATTTGGAACAACAATTCGCGAACAAATGGTGTGGTCGCGAAAGAACTCATAAGCGGGCTTTTCCTGACCCAGGCAGTTTTTCAAATTGAAAAAATCGTGGCCCGTAAAGGACCGGTGGCGAATAAGGGACGGAGGACTGTACTAGGCACTGGAAACTGAGTTAACAATCTTGAAATAAGTTAACACCTTTTTTAATTTAGTTTTTCAACATAGTTATTACATTTAGTTAACTTAATTATTTCATTCAGACTTGCAAGTTCGTAAACCATGGCAATTTGATGGAAAAACTACAAAGACTCGAGAATGATAACAAAGAATTGAAAAATACCAATCAAGCCCTCAAAGACGCTATCCATATTGCTTTGGAAAAAATTGAACATGATCAGCAAAAGCATATTTAATATCATAATTATATTACAGTTTGTATTAACAGAGCAATTTGCTTTGTTAAATTGCGTGTATTGAACGTGTGAACACACCTTATCATCATTATATTACTATAAATTCAACTGTTAAAAAACATATCTATAATATTGTACTGATTTTCTCAAATAAAATCCAAAGTTAAATCCTAGTTGTCACATTTACTAACTCTCAGGGGGAAGGAGTGAAACTTAAAAATTCACAATAATTCTGGTCAAACTGGTAAAGCCAAATTGTACAGGTCGTCAAACTACGTCGATCTCACTATTCAGAAATTGATTTGGGCCACCAGGGCCCCCTAAAGAGCTGTTTGAAATATCCAATTTTAAGTAATACGCAAAAAAAAAAAACGCAAAAATACGCAAAAAAAAAAAAAACGCAAAAAATACGCAAAAAAAAATACGCAAAAAAAAAAATACTGTCAATGCAATTTTCTCGAAAAGTTGAGGGGGTCAGCAATACTCTTTTTCACCTACGAGGCCGCCATAGGCCTTAATCGACGAACAAACAAGTCGTGTGCATATATGCACTCACTTCCCCCCGGGATTTAAAATGCTATTTCAAAACAGTTAAAAAATAAAATGATTTAATTCAAACGTTGAGACTTTAAGACAAAAATCCTGGGTTTGCAATTTAACCCGTGTTTTATCCGGACATCGTAAAATATCGGCTGAACGTCTTAATACAATCGAAGGATGTCTCTTTATCTGTCACCCGTTGGTTTATCCGGCTGGTCTGTCATTAGATAATAACGACTTGCTATTTTTTGTACCCTTTTTTTCAGTGAATGGTAGGGTACAAAAAAAGTCAATTCCTGCCGACCTCTGGTGGTATGTACAAACGTGTTTTTAACATCGATTTAAGCTATATAATATTTGAAGATTCAGCGAAAAAAAATCCTTGATTTTTTAAAATGAAATCAGGTCATTGCGCAAATCGCCGCTCGTTCACTTATCCGGTCAGTTTTTTTGTTGCATATTTTCCAGCTATTCTGCCTACGGAAAGGAAAGGAAAGTGGCTGGATAAACCCGTACGCGGTGTACATATAACATGTTTTTTTAAGATTTGACTGTTACTTTATTGAAGGGTTCTATGGATATTTTCCCGTTCTGTGTCCGCACATTTTTTCTTCCAATCGAGCGAAAAGTGTGCGGACACAAGTGGACCTAACCGATTTGGACACGCCTAATATCATCGCTACGAACAGTCTGTGAAACCAAATGAGCTAAACCCCAGTTATACCTAGTCAGGTATTTTTATACCCAGAAAATTCGTAAATGGTACTCTAGCATCGGAGAATGACCCGTCTTAACCCTGTCTGAAATAATTCACTTTTTAAAATTCACGAAGCTGACTTGCATTTCGATTGTACCTTCTCTTGACTTTTAATGAGGCTTGCAATTGTCGCATACCGTTGAAATTATTTCAACTTAACTCCCAGGGGGACAATGGTCCATATTTGGACCAAACGCCTTAAATCGACCGAAAATGATTGTAAACCGGGCCTAATCGAAAATCGCTGAAACACGGGTCTCACCAAATTTTATGAGGAACAATATGAAACACACAATGAAACTAATTTTTTTGCTAAAAATTCGAGAATTCGAAATTTCTCGGACGCGTTCAAAATCAGCGATTTTCTATTTTGGACCAATGTCCCCCTAAGGATTATATGCCACTTGGGACCCTTGGGAGTTAACAAATTAAATAAATATGCAGCACAAGGTGTGTCAAACAACGTCATTGCTTCAAATGTGATTTGAGGTAATTGGCCACATTGGGAGAAAATTCTGAACGTATTTTTTTCAAAACATGTTTTGAACATTGAGTGCTCTTGACCACTGGTCATAAAATGTAAAAAAATAACCCAACTTTGGTCTTGATTTAATGATCCGGCAATAAAAATCATCGAGTCCATCTGTGGTGTGGTGTCGCAGCTATCACAAATTGTACTAAAAATTCCTTACCAGTTTAATATTGAACAGCTCATTATATACGGTAGATAAATTCGAAAACCAGTTGATTGGACATTTTTCTCTCAAATCATTATGACAAATATCTTAGAGATACACTGTTGATGAAAACTTTAGTGCTTACGGCTGAGCTGAAGCGAACGTCTAACTTCTTTAACTCTTCGGTGTTGAAATTAACCCTTGAAGGTCCAACGTGGATCCCAATAATTAACTCCTAGGTGAAACGTTTGCATATATGCACACCACTTATTTTATTGTCGATTTCAGATATAAGGAGGCCCCCAGGGAAAAACGGATATTATAGACCCCTCATCTCAACGTTTTTGAAATAATATGACGGTATCGCCTATAACTTTCGCTTACCGGAAAACCGTCATAATAACCTGTTACTAACGGCCGCAGGTTTCCAAACAACGAGGCGCTCGTGGACTTTTAATGTTTCTGCTCGTCTTTATAGTTGATATAAAATGAGTATTGCGTTTGGTCGGTGCGAGGTATGACCCGACTCCTAGACAAAAGAAAAAAGGCAAAGAAAAAAAAGTTTCTTTTATGTCGGTTCAAAGGACCCAAAACAAATACAGAATATTGACAAATGTAATTTTGTGCTCTAATTATTAAATAAAGCCGTCATTTTTTTTTATTTGTATCTCCTAAGAAGTGTATAAAGTCAATGATTATAGAAGATTAAAATCGCAATATCTCACGTTCCTATGTATGGATTTGACTTATTTTTTTGCGGTCTCAATTATTTTTTTTCGATTATCGGCCATTTTCGGTCATTTCCGGTCACAAGAAAAAAAAGTGAAAACCGGAAATCGAAAAATGTAATTAAGCCAAAAAAAAAATACCATGCCAAACTTACCCGAAATCCTTTTTTTAATTTCAACAATTCTTATTCTGGAAAGCTGAATCAGTTATGACTTATAAATTATGAGTGTCCAGGACACTGTGCTACAATTAATAACGAAAATGAAATTGTTTTCGATTTTTGGGTGTTACGAAAGTTTCCACAACAAATTTACTACACAGGGTGCGCAGTTATCTTGCAAAAATTGCAGCTCGTACGCTTATCTTGCGACTTTTCAGAATTTTGTTTTTCGGGATTTATAATAATTATATTATATGCACTGAGCAGTTATATTGCGAAAAAACGCTTATCTTACGACTTTTCAAGAACCAAGTTCGCAAGATAACTACGCACCCTGTGTTACACAGACTGTGTAGTATTGATCATTGACGACGGAGTAAAATGTTTGGGTGATAATTGCTTGTCTATAAAATATTTTACACTTTTCTAAATCACCCCATTGTCAAACAATAAAAAAATACGTTTTTGAATACTTTTAGTTTCTATCAAATTTATACTGCTATAAAATGCTAATTACGATCACAAATTAACTAAAAACAAATTTTGAGGCTAAATTAACTTAACTCCAAAGGGACACGGGTGGGCATATAACATGTAGGAGTCACATTGTGCATATATGCACAGAATCTCCTAATGGGCTTTTTTAACCGGCATAAGTAATGGGGTAAAAATAAATTAGGGGGTATTCGAGCATAAGGAATCCAATGGTGACCATAATAATTTTACCAGACCTCTCCATAAATCTACAGGANTTAAGGGGGTAAATGTTGCTCAATTTCTCGAAAAAAAATCTAGCCGAAAAATCATCATAAAAATTGAATGACTAACGCTATCAATTAATTTTTTTTTGTATTAACAACTTCAAACATTTTCTGATGCACTGGCACATTAGCCGATCTGTAATATATCCGTACATATCAGATTAATTTAATACCGCCAAAGTGACGAATATTGAATGTTTGGCCAGTACTTTAGTCTGAATTTTTTGAAACGTTGAAAGTCGGTTCTCATTACCAAAGCGCATATTATTGTTGACCCACTTTTTTAATTTATTTTTTTCTCTTTGAGTTGCGGACGAAAGTCGGCTCAATTTCGAGTTTGTGGAAATATGAATGCAAAAAAAGCATAAATAGCTCAACAATATTTTGGCCAATTATATTATCTTATAGTAGGAACTCTCAGAATGAAAATTAATAGACTGGTTAAAAAAAATATTAAATACAGATGTGATGCTGTTTTTTGAAATCATGAATGTTGGATTGAAAAAGAAAATGAAAACAAAAAAAGTCAAATCAAGCGTTACCGAAGACATATCTAGAATTTTTTGTCAATTTGTCAATTGTGACAATATAGAATTTACTCAACACCATTAACCCCCTTAAAACATATATTAAGAAGTCAGAGTTAAAATTGTAAACACAGGGTAACCTACTAACCGGCACCAAAAATGTTTTGAAAACCTGCCAGGTATTGTCAAATAGACCGGTTAATGGGGACATGCGTAGGCGGAATCGCGGAAAAATTGCGACCTGATAATTAACGGAAAATAAGGATTTATAACTTTTTTTGACCTTCTACCTTGTAAAATAGTTCTACCTTACATAATAATATTACGCAACATGCTCATTGATTTAAACTTTGGGTACATGTGGGAGCGTTTTTGCTGGAAAATTTTCGAGCAAAAAAATGCCGTTTAACCGGCAAACGGCCGGTTAATTAATTACCCTAAGTTTTATATATAGTTACCCTAAGTATGATATATAGCGCGAATTACACCACCTGACCATTTAAAATCACACTTTTTATGCCAAAATTCAACTAGGGTTTACGCCTACGCACTCGTTGAACCCTCAAGAAAACTCAGCTGGGCCCAGAAACATAGTCAGATTAGTCCAAAGAAAGCCATATTTGAATTCTACATTGTCTTACCGGGCATTTTTTCATGAGGGTTTTTGGCAGAAAGCGGTTCTAACAAAAACCAACTCAAATACTGCGAGATTTTTTTTAGGCGGGCCGTAATACCCTATTTATATGTATAGACGTCAACAGTTTTCGAGGTTCAGCTGAATTACGAAGCAAAAAACGGGATTTTCACTTTTTATTTACTTTGTTTTGATTTTCGTCTTACTTTGGCTTAGGTGGCTGAGCATATAATGACGGGGTCTAAAGCCTCATAAAATAGAAACGCACTTCAATGGAGAATATATATATATATATAATAATAATAAGGACTAAAATTACGACCATCTGGTGTTCATTGCTCCAACATTTGGTCCCTTTCTAATTTATGGCAACGTTTGTGTTAACGTGAACAACTTATTTGTTGAAATAATGGGTAAGAGAATGTTCTCTAACTTTATTTCGCACGACAAATTTTGTTTATAAAAATAATATTATAAATGTGTATCCATTCTGTTTGTGCCTGAATATTTAACCAGCCAGAAACCACGTGTACAAACAAACAAAAAGTCACACAATAGCAAATAAAGATGGTTTGGATCAGACTGATAATGGTCGGGGCAAGTATGAGTAAAGTTAGCCCATCACTTGTTATCTCAACACCATTTATCTTAACAACAAGGGGTTATCTTAACACTTTGTGGATCAAAACTAATTGTGATTTCCATTTATTGTACCAAATGCCCCATCCAATTATTTTATCAAAATTCAATTATCTTAACACGTTTTCGGCAACAAAAATGTCAAAATAACTGGTTAGGTGGTGTAGTAACATATGATTGATCGATAAAGTGTTTTACGATATCATTTAACGTTATATTAAAAAGATTTAAGAACAATTAAAAACATTGAAAAACTGGGTTTCCTCAATTTTGTGACAGATGGTATACTATCGGTATTTCAGACACACCGGGTATGCCGTTATCTGGCCGGAAATTTAACGAAAACTTTTCCGGCTACTCCGCTTACGCACTGCACCGGTATCTGGTCGGATATTTTCAAGAAAAAATTGTATACTCTTTTATGTGTATTTTCTAATTAATTTTTACTTATTAAATTTTTATTTCAATGAATTGTATAAAAAGAAATCTGGCTGGTTTCTCATTGAATAATAAAAATAAGGTATTGCGAAATTCTCCGCTCATGCTCTTATCTTTGAAAATTTTCCAGACAGTCCGCCTACGCCCTGCGCCGTTATCTAGCCATTACATAACAAAATGTCTTTTTCGACAAAAATGTCGGCCAGATAACGGCGCACCCGGTGTACTGAAAACACATATGTTCATTTTTTTTATCAGAAAACGTTTAAGTTTTAATTTGTTACTTATTGCGTTAAATCTCAGTGGTTGTGAAAAAAAACGTTAAAATTAAAAATAAAATTCTTGTAACAAGAAGTCATTAAAATTCATGTTTTACAAATGCCTGATTCACAAAAAAACTGAATTTATCGGCCTTCTTCTAAAAACGGCCGCCGAAAGTGATAGGGACATTTTCGGGGAATAAAAGATTGTTTAGACATCCTTTTTTTGTTTTGCGTCAATTAAGTAAATGAATAATACATTGGGTACCCTTAAGTATGATGCTTAAGTAGAACCAATTGCGGTCGCGTCATACTTGCTGGAAAAATCACATAATTCGGGCAAACTGCGATTTTTTAGCGTGATAATGACCAAAATATGTGAATAGTTCTGGCGATATCAGTGGGAGTTAAACAGGTTTATCAGTTTTTAGAGTGTTTTAAAGGCATAAATTATGTTTTATCTTGGATAAAATTACATTACCCTTAATGTAAATTGAAAGTAAAGAATACGTTCGTTGTCTGAAGAATTAGTACAATGGTTTATACCATAATTATACCATAGTACCATAAAAGTTGATTTGACCAGGGCTTGGCACAATTGGCTCTAACCCGAGCCGAGCCGAGCCAAAAAAAAGAGTCAGTTGTGCCGAGCCCTGAATTTGACGATAATTTTTTAATTATACAATCATCTTTACGTTTTCTTTGCGCAAAAAGTGTTCTAGACCTCGGACGAAAAAAAGCCCACATAAAAATGTGCGCCTCTTCTATAGGAAAATTTGGTCACAAAAATGAAATCAATACCATCAACACTGTTGAAGTGATGGACAGCTCAAGTTCGAGTTTAACTGAAGTTCTAGCGCGCCGTAGGCGGTCAATACTAGTAATGATGACAACCCAAATAAAATCATCTGAAAGAAGAAGCCTTGTTCTTCAAGAACAAAAAAAAAAGTCAATTGCAGTTGTAGAACAAATTTTATAGCGTTTTTCCCGAAAGTGCTTTTTGTAAACAAAGGGACTGACCGGTCCTTAAAATTAAGTTTTTCTCAAAATAAATCTTGACCTGAAGAGTAAATATCACAATTCATTTTTGGGTTTTTTCAGTTTTCGCTTACGCAAGTTTATCTTGGGACTTTTCGAGAACGAAGTTCGCAAGATAACTGCGCACCCTGTGTATCCAATGAGAGACCGGTCAGAAAATTGTTTTTGGGAAAAAAATGATGGAAAAAATCAATTCAAAAGTAATGTAATGAAATTTCGGTTGCGTATTATGATAGCGTAATATTATCAAAGGTCGAAAAATATTTCCTTTTTTTAATTGAATTATGGTTTCAATGGAACATCAAGCGAATTCACCCCGAAAATAAAATTCTATAACTTTCATAAAATAGGTCACCCACAATGTTCTAAGTAAAGCGTTTGAATAAATAAAAGATCAAGCGAACATCCTACTCATGTTTTATATCAAAAGAACAATGTATTAACAATAATTATCCAAACGGACATTACATAACGATACAGCAGGATTTGAACGAATGCAGAAAATGGAAAGACAAAAAATAATCAAATTTGAAAAACCTGGAAGTATATAAATGTCTAGTCTTTTCTTCCATAACGGACTTTTTTGTCAAAAAACTGATATCAGTCCCTGCTCCCAAATCGTTACGACTTGAAGTTAAAAAAATAGTTACGATCTGGTATCATGACGTCATTTCGTAACTATGTGGGAGCTTGCACTGTATTCCATAACGGCTGCAATTTTATAATTAGTTTCCGTATAAACGTATTCAAAATTAACAACATGAGGGACGCTAATCCCTTGACGGACGCTATTTCCCATGGTAACGAAAAGGCTAAAAATTTATAAGAACGTAAAGGACTTTTGGACCTGTTCGTTATTATGGGTCATACCTGTATGTCAGAATATAAAATAAATCACAGCGCATAATCGTCTCGTTAGGGTGTTCAGATTTTAAAAGGGTGATATGTGAGATAGCGTGAGGCAGCGTGATTACATAATGCCTATAATGCTCCCTTTCAAACACCAAATTACTCCCAAATTTGGACTCTCTAAAACTTCATCGAATCTAACTTGAACTTCATTTCTAGAATTGCTCATCAAGCACGTTTTCCTTATGGATCGATATATGAAGAAATTGAGATAACACAACCTGATTTGGGTAAAAAAGATAATCGATAAACCTACATACCAACAAAATCTGAAACAAGGACTCAATTGGCATCATGTTTAACTCGCAGGGGGAACTGTGTGCATATATGTAAACGACTTGGTTTTCCGTCGATTTAAGGCATAAGGAAAAGATGTCTCGGAATGTGCACTTGCTACCGGCGCAGGTTTACGAATGATCACCAAGAAAAAGAAATTTCCAGAACACGGGCGGCTGGCAGTATGTAATTTTTTTTCTGTTTTAACTGCATCATAAATGCGGGTTTCATTGAACCCAACAAGGGTTTCTATCAATTATTGGTAAGTTTCGAAAAACGCAAAAACTACCCTTACTTGGCGCTCTCACTATGTATCTCTTATTCATCCAAATAAAAACAGATCAATATTTGTGGGTCATCAGGTAAACATCTGTTGACATGTTGTGACAAACTTCACAACTCGTGATTGAGGATGTGTTTGGATTAACAAGTTTTGGGGTTAGGGGTTAAGGACTGATTCGTTTACTTTGATTACGAAATTGTGATTTCCGTCTATGATAAAAAAAAAATAATTACGAAATTCATGTTGTAAGAAGAGTCAGGTATACTAAAGACGGAATGTCCGGGATATTAAATTCGTTTTAAATTACCCCTCACAGTTTTGCGGTAGATATTAACGAACCGGACCACGTAGATATGTTTTTTGTAAATAAAGAAAAAAAATGATTTTTCCAATTTATAATTTTTCCCTTAGAACACGATTCAAAAGACAGTTGTTTCATTTTGTTGTCGTATGAGAAAAACAAAAGGGGCGACTTTAACTCTCAGGGGGAAGGCCTTTTTGATAACCCGTAGCCTACGGGCCGTAGGGGAAGATTGTGCGCAGGTATGCACACACTTAAAATATCACAATAATTCGCAATAATTCTGGTAAAGCCAAGTTGGAGAGCTCGTCAAACTACGTCAATATGACTATTAAGAAATTGATTTGGGCCACCAAAGCCCCCTAAAGAGCTGTTTAAAATATCCAACAAAAAAAAATACCGCCAATAGAATTTTCTCGAAAAGTTAAGGGGGTCAGCAATACCAATTCTGCCCTACGGGGACTCCTTATCCCTTCAATCGACGAAAAACCAAGTCGTGTGCATATATGCATCCACTTCGCCCTACGAGTTAAAGCTCATTACCAAAATAAGAGAGATGTGACACATGTTTGGATGGGGACTGTATTTCAAATTCAAATGTCGAAATAGGCATTTTTGCTATGACTCCTATTTCCAACTTTTAAGAAGGATAAATAGAACATGGAAATTGTGCGTTCAAAAAATAATTACATAATTACCGTGTCTTCCTCTTCCGACATCATATGTGGTTTGTACATGTATTGCATATCCTGCATATGTTCTATTTTATGCAGTAATCTTATTTGAATTATAATCAGAAATATTTGAATAAGGGATTTTTTGGATAAACGCTTTGTTATTGAAACTATTTAGTACTTTTTTTTAAATTGTATTTTGCTCTTATTATCAAGTTAGCAATACTAATATAAACGCAGGAAGCTTTTGATAAATTCTTCCGACAGCCGGATATTTGTTTTTGGTACTGGTTAATAACCTAATTTTTAAGTCTGGTTATGGTTAGGGTTGCCCCTGGATTTTAAAAATTAGGATTTGCACTAGGCTGCCCCAAGCTTTTTTCGAGGGTCTCCAAATCAAAAAAAAAATTATACTAGGTGATAGAGCATGATCCACTGATAAACAAATCTCACTTTTTTCGACTTTTGGACATTTTCAACATGCTTTTTTTCAGTTTTTTTGTTTCTACTACATAATTTTTATATATTCAGAATCAGTGAATCAAGGGCTTTCTTTTAAGTCTACTTCCGGCAATTTCAAAAAAAAAAAAATTTTTCGAAAAAATTTTAACCCACCCAAAATTTTTTTTTTTCGAAAATAGTTTCGGAAAAGCTACAAAATGTTCATTCTGGATTTTTTATATTGTTTCTGGTACTCTGATACTCAAAAGCTTAGGGCAGCCTAATTTTCACTCCAAACTTAGTTGAAAAAGCTAATTTGCTGGGAAGAAGAATAATCTAGAACATGTTTGAGAAAAATTTGCTTATTTTACGACTTCTCGTTTTTTTTCGAAAAATACCCATAACTCACGGTCAAAGGCTTCACTGGCAACATACTTTGGAATTGATGTTTAACCCTTGCTCCACGCAAAAATTAGTGTACCCATGATGATTAATAGTTTTATTATGTAAGAGCTGGTTTGCTACATTGAGCAGCGTACTTTAACGTGACGAAGTCTAACTTGGCGACCCATGGGCCATGGTTAAAATTTTAGAATTTAGCCATGTTTCAGTCGTCCCTTCACGATAAGATCGCACGTCAATGTGGTTAGGTTTGAAATGATCAAATGAATGCTTTCGCCGGAGGTAATTACGATCCAATAATCACTTTAAAGATTTTTTGACGACTTAGATTATACAACTCCTTATATGCATTATCAATACTATGTGAATTACAATTGTATTATACAAATTTTTTGTATGTTGCCTATGTAACATAGCTTTAAGCTACATAATATGTAGCCTATGGGCCATATGATATGGCTCAGGGGGTTAGAGCTACAGTAGTCTTTTGGTATGAAAAGACACTAGGTATATTGACAAAAGTGATTTTTTCGAAAATAAAAGCAGCAATCACTATTTGCTCAAATACTTGCAAACGTATTTTTGAATAAAAAACTGTCCTACATAACAGTGCAGTTAAGAAAAAAAAGCCATGGCCACCAATTTTTTTCGAAAAAAAAGTGTTATGACCATTCGACGTAAAATTAAAAAGTGGATTGTAGTGGGCTAATTCAATTTTGGCTCACGGTAACCCTGTCACGTGATAAATTTGATTTAAGGCCTCCAAATAGGCCGTTTTTGTGGTCACGTTTTTGTGCCTTATATAGTTTTTTTTTTAATTTTTGCTCAAACGAAAAATCAGTTAATTATCTCGATAGGGGTCTCTCAAATATTTGATATCATGTTCAAAACTCCTATGGCAGAATCCTATGGAATTTCGCTGACATTTTGAAAACATACATAAAAAGTCTTTAGCGGGTTAAAAATTTGGTGGTCATGGCTAATTTCTTTTCTCTAGGACAAAAATTGTTTGATAACTGGGCAGTACGCAGGCGATGATGTGATCTGTAAATGATGAAATCTCGTGATAAAATGACGAAATATTACAAAACCACGTTACAAATATATTTAGACAAGTTGTGTGTCTCGTGAGAGTTAAAAATCGAAGTGTGTCTTGTAGTGCGAGAACATTNATAACAGAGCAGTTAAGAAAAAAAAGCCATGGCCACCAATTTTTTTCGAAAAAAAAGTGTTATGACCATTCGACGTAAAATTAAAAAGTGGATTGTAGTGGGCTAATTCAATTTTGGCTCACGGTAACCCTGTCACGTGATAAATTTGATTTAAAGCCTCCAAATAGGCCGTTTTTGTGGTCACGCATTTTGTGCTTTAATTAGTTTTTTTTTAATTTTTGCTCAAACGAAAAATCAGTTAATTATCTCGATAGGGGTCTCTCAAATATTTGATAGTTATGGCAGAATCCTATAGAATTTCGCTGACATTTTGAAAACATACATAAAAAGTAGCGGGTTAATACTTTGGTGGACAAAAATTGTTTGATAACTGGGTAGTACGCAGGCGATGATGTGATCTGTAAATGATGAAATCTCGTGATAAAATGACGAAATATTACAAAACCACGTTAAAAATATATTTAGACAAGTTGTGTGTCTCGTGAGAGTTAAAAAATCGAAGTGTGTCTTGTAGTGCGAGAACATTTCCTTGGCGATAAGATCGCAGAAATTGACATGGTTATGTTTGAAATGATCAAAATGAATGCCATGCTTCGTCGGAGGTAATTACGGTCCAATAATAAGGTTTACGGTTTTTTNTTTTTTCTTAAATGTTGAGTCGACCGCTATGACGTGTTATCATATTTGCGCGATAGTGAAAGTACCACTGGAATATTAGAGCACGCTTGAATATATCACGATGTTTGCTAATGAATTTAACGCGTCACTCAGTTGCTGCAAAAAATTTATTGAATCAGCTCGATGAAGTTAATAAAAAATGACGGGACCCACTCACACATTGAAAAATATTTCTAGGTATTAGCTTAACTAGGTATTGCACAAAATCTTTTTCGGTCATGTTAACTCTCAGGGGGATGGACTTTTTGATAACCCGTAGGGGGAAATTGTGCGCACGTATGCACACACTCAAAAATTCACAATAATTCGCAATAATTCGCAATAATTCTGGTAAAACTGGTACAACCAAGTTGTAGAGCTCGTCAAACTACGTCGATTTGACTATTAAGTAATTAATTTAGGTCACCAGGCCCCCCTAGAGAGCTGTTTGAAATATCTAACCTACGCAAACAAATACCGCCAATATAATTTTTTCGAAAAGTTGAGGGGGGTTACCAATACCAATTCTGCCCCACGGGGCGTCCTTATGCCTTAAATCGACGAAAAACATATTCGTGTGCATATATGCACTCACTTCCTCCTGCGAGTTAAGCTGGAATTCTTAAGAAAAAATCCGTTTCGGTTTACGTTTAATATTTTTTCTCATGATATTTGAGTAGACCCGTGTTTCGGCGATTTCCAATAAGTCCGGTTTACAAGCATTTTCGGTTGATTTAGGACTTTTTGTGCAAATTTGCACATTCAACCCCTTGGGAGTTAATTCCTGCGTTCTTGATAGTGCCTTACGGGCGTAAGGTACGGCACTATTTTCATCTATTTCAATAATAACCCGAAGTTATTTTCATGAAATAACTGTTCAATTTTTCAAAAAAAGCAATCGATTATCATTTCTTACTTACTGGAGAACCTAAAAAAAATGGAAAACCGACAAAAAAATTTGAATAAAAAATGCACTGAAAGAGCTGAGTAGAATGTGAAATATTCCAATAAATGTAAATAAAATCTACTACTAGTGTGACACTGTCACAGTGACAGTACGGATAACAACGTTAGAAGGGATAAAATTGAACAGATTAAATCATCAAATTGTTATAATTACCGGCAGATGATATATAATTTTACAACTTTGTGATAGTTATCAACAGATATTATGTTTTTATTTAATGATAAAAACGTTGTACATATCATGCTGGCCAATTAGTTTGATCAAAATCGATGATGATTCAGTTGCCCTCAAAGAAGATGTACACAACGTAACATAATGTAACATAATGTAACATAATGTAACATAAAGTAACATAATGTAACATAATTTAACATAATGTAACATAATGTAACATAATGTAACATAATATAACATAATGTAACATAATGTAACATAATGTAACATAATGTAACATAATGTAACATAATGTAACATAATGTAACATAATGTAACATAATGTAACATAATGTAACATAATGTAACATAATGTAACATAATGTAACATAATGTAACATAATGTAACATAATGTAACAT
>SCLG01000029.1:864298-874901 GCA_004367875.1 Oikopleura albicans
TGTAAAATAATGTACAATTTGTCTTCTGTTCACTTTTTATTTCGCCATTGAAAAATATCAGACGTTTCTGCCCGAAAAAATTTCAATTTTGGTCCCAAAAGTGTGTTATAGACATAAGGACTATACGCCCAAATGATATGGTCGCTAAGCCAACAATAAAGAGTTTTCGGGACTCCAAATCGCCGCCAAACACCCCAATCCCGATAGTCTCCACGTTTATGTGTCAAAACCCAACCATGTTAATTATTAAATTTTTGCCGTTTTTTTTTTGCCACGTCTTCGGTGACACATGAGGGTCTATAAACTTACAGATACACGTCAATAAAAGGTTTAGTGCAAAGTTCCGGCTACTGCGGCTTCTTAACTTATTCGTTCCATAAAAAAACGACCAAAGTCGCTACACTTGAAATGTTTCGAATCAAATATTATAAAAAGCGTCCCATTCTCAGACATTTTTCTGACAACCGTCAGACTGCAGCCGGAAAACAAAACGACCACAAACGGTAACAAGCAGACATTGCTACAATTTAAATATATCACAGAAATTATCCAGTTTTTTTCATCCAATTCAATTGATAGGTATTTTCAAGTTCCCAAAAAATAAATCGAAAATATTTCGAAAACCGGGCATGTATTGTAGGTGATATTTGGTGATTTTACGGTGCATAACGGCATTCGGCTTTAAAGTTTTTTTTGCGTAATAACCCCCTTACGCGCTCCACGAGCTAAAATTTTAAACTATTTCATGAAATCCTTCAATTGATGACATAAGTTATGCCACATAACTTTCTTATTGCTTCATTGTTTTTTAACCCACAAGCACGACCCCGCTTGAAAAAACACAATTTTCGAATTGTTCGGCTTAGAATAATCGATTACTAACTCGGAAAGCAAATAAAAATACATATGTAATTACTCATTGATTGAATCAAGGAAACCTCAAAAAAAGGTAACTTGGAACTAATAACCACCGTTCGTGAATTTGTGGTCAATTCGACCGAACAAAGTCCAAGAGTGGTCGAGAAGCTTCCGGGAGAATGCTCATTCGATTCAGGACCGTCGATTTGCTTTTAGTGACATTTTAAGTATGATTAGAGACGAGTACAGACGTAGAAGAAGGGCCGTACAAATGTCCGTACTCAGGGATGTGCTAAATTATCTTGCTTGGAGGATAAGGTGCTTCGAAAACGGGTAACCTTGTACCGTTGTGTAAACCATATCCAAACGTTTTTTGGTTAAATAAAAGGTTAAGGGCTCAAAAAAGACCCTTAACCGATCGGCTTGACTAATCGCGCGTGTATACTAAGGTGTAACCATAAGTATTAATTTGGGACACTTTTCATTTTTGGCGTTAACTTTAAGATTTTGCGGTACTTAAGAGGAGGAGGACTGTATTAGACATCAAAATTTGTACAAAATATTAAACAAGAAATTGTCTATCGAAGATTTATTTTTTAACAGAAAACATTTTGAACAATTTAGTAATAAACAACGTTAACGACAGATGCTAGAAGTTTTAAAATAACATTATATTGTATATTTTTTCCTATCGATTTCATATCTCATAGGACCCGGTCCCGGACAGTTAAGATCTTTTTTTCACTGAGCATACTGTATTTAGTTATTGTTTGCCTATAGGGCCTATTTACTTGCAAATTGTTTAGGCCATATTGTAGAGCTGAAAAAGTTAGTAAAAAAAGTGTACGAATGAAATCCATAAAAAAGTCTGGGGCGAACTCAGAAATATACACTCACTTCCCAGAAAATTTGCCGTTAAATATTTACGCCTTCTCTATTACAGTTGGGGTAAATATCCAACCTGTTCAAAATTGTGTTTAACAGTCATGCGCATCGAGTTTACTATAACAGTCATGCGCATCTGGGGTAGCTAGCTACCCAATTTGCTCTAGCCAAACAATGAACGGATTTTTTTGATTATTATTTTATTTTGAAGCCACGGACCCAAACGTAAAAACAATTTTCTAAAAAAAAATAATTTTCTCCCAGATAAATACGTAATTTTTTTTTTGATTTCAAATCCGTTGTCCGTTTTTTATTATCACAAGCCATTCTCGTTTTATTTAGAAATAAAGTGAAAATAGTTAGCTAGCTACCCAATATGCGCATGACTGTTGAACTCGTTTTTTTCATTTTAGCGTCGCCCGCTGGTGCGCTCAGAAAAAAGAGACTGTGTTTTAAGAAATTGCAAAATAAATTTTATGTAAGCTAATAAAAATTGATGAAAACTGCACAAAATCGCTCGCAATGTAATACAAAGTTTAGTTCAAAATGGAGCCACTGAAATTTGCGGGAATCGTTTAAACGTGCCGAGTCGGTGATTTAGTTCGAGAAAGTTTTTTCCTGGACTTCGCTCTTCTGGAGTATTCGGCACAATTGGCGCGGCATTGAACTTTTTGGACAAATCTGACCAAGCGTCCCAAAAATCGAAAAAACCTGATTGTTTAGTGCTAAATTTCCAGGAGATCTTATAATAACAACATACACTAACTTACCTTTTGAATTAACACCATTTTTGTTTTGAAAAAATGTTAGCATTGATTGACGTTACAATGTAATTTAGTGGTTCAATTCATAACTTTACACTGTCAAGTTGACAGCTCATATCTTCACAACAATATCATGTGTTGTAAATATTTTTTCCGGTTGGTTTTTCTTGAATGAATTATTGAACAAGTAAAAAGTTACTTTTAAAGGAAAGACTACTGAGTATAGTTACTTTTAAAGTTACTTTTTTAAAGACCTGTCTTCGGAATTTAACAAAACGCATGCGTAAAAGTGTTAAGTTCCAGGCATTTTGTTATCTGTTTTTAGACCTTAAACTAATATAAATTATAAAAAATAGCGAATTTTCAAAGATACTACCGCGAGTTTTCTGAATTACAGGGGGTAAGCAATTCCGAAACGCTTTGCGATTTCGAGCCAAAGTCACGGTTTGGTCCGAAATTGGACTTTTTGGGCAAACAGCGTTACGGAATTTTTTCCGATAACTGATCTGGAATGGAGTGTTCCGGAATCGGCCTACCTTCTGTCTAGACAACTACTTGCGGAACAACCGCGAGTTTGTGGGCCTACAAAAACGGTTCCGTGAAAACCAGTGTATAAGATTTACTTACATGAAACTTGTTTTATGATTAAAATTAAAATGACCATTTTCATCATTTTGTGAATCAGTTGTTTATTATGCGAAGATTTATTAGGTTTGAAAAAGATTTCGTCTCTTGAAGACAGGATTAATTATTTAATCGCTTGATCGTCGACAAATTTAAATGTTAAAATATGATTTTTTACAGAAAAATATGTTTATAGCTTCAAAAATGTGCCACATTTGTCGCCGGTTTTCGCCAGGTATTCGCCAGATCTTGCATATTTTATAGAGCAATATGTATATCACCAAAAATAACCAGATTAGAGTCTAACCATTAGACTTGAATGATTATACATACTTCATTTCTTTCATGCTATGTAATCACGGCACCGTCTGTATCGGTCGGCTTTCTTGATTCGCCCAACTTTAACCCGTTTTGAGCATAGTAATTGCTCAGAAGTGGTAAAAGTTCGGCGGATTAGCCTTTCGCCGAAAATGAAAAATACCGAATCAGACGTTTAGAAAAATATATATAGTACAGTCCTCGTTCTAAGTTCGGTAAACCTCATTTTGGCTAGTTAATCCAAGTTCGCATTTTTTTTCAGTTTGAAACGTTGAAAAAATTTTTTTTAAGCGTAGCTAGACATAAAAAATTTTCAAAAACCACTTTCCGATTCAGTGATTTTTTTTCATCGATTTCTTTTTATACATATGTAAATAAAAATTATGTGGTTTAAAATTTATGGCTTAACCATAATTGTCTAATTTAGAGTTGGGATAAGCTAACTACAGTCCTTACTCATTTATCGGACGTTTTCGGTTCTTCAAAATAGCGTCCGAAAAAGGAGCATCGTCACAAAAAGAGCCATTTTTCTATTAGAATGACCTCATTTTGGCCGAAAAAGTGTCCAATAAATGAGCAATCGTGCGATAAATGAGCGTCCGAGAAATACGGAAGGACTGTATATCAAGTCTGCTCAGAATTTCATTAAAAATCAATGTTTTTATTTTCCTTGATTTGAAAGGAAAAATGAATTGATTCTGAAAAAAAAAATGAACCTTATAGCAGTGATTTTCAAACGCGAGAAAATAAATAATGTTACCACTTTTTGGTAACATTGTTTGACGGCGCGTCTGAGGCCTATATGCCCTTTTGATTGGTCCTTTTCCTTCTTTTAGAATATTTTTGTATTAGTGATAAAAAATAGTAAATAGTAATACAAAAATATTTCAAAAGAAGGAAAAAGAACCAATGAAAATGCCACATAGGCCTCAGAAGCGCCATCAAACAATGTTACTAAAAAGTGGTAACAGTATTAATTTTTTTTTCCCATTTGAAAATCACTACGATATTTGGCGTAAACAAACCTTGGTTTGGCGATAACGACCCGTATTTGGAAGGTCCTTACTTAGTTTCCCCCATGTAGAGCAAATGGATGACTCCCCGAAAAACAAACTAGGGTAGCCACAAGCAGATTATCTAACTAGATCGAGCAGATCACTTAGCCGACTTTCAAACAAACAGATATTGGTCGAGTTGTTTTTTCGTTGGTTAGGTAATGATGGTTGTATGTTACAAATTCTAACACAGGTTGCCAAATTTGGTTTGAGCAGAACATTGCGAATATCGGATTAAGATGTCCGCGCCAAACAAACCACCTTCTTGAGTATCTAAACGACGATGCCGTGTACATAGGGTGTACGCCCCGAGACAACATTGATAATTACTAATTGCATTTTCCTTTTGCGACAGTTTCTTAAATATCACAATGCAGTTATGGGTGTGTTCACCAGAGCCATTTTTTTTTGAAAATCCAATAGAACCATCTCCCAAGGTTTGTTAACAGAATTCTAGTGAGTTAACTCGCAGGGGAAGTTTGTGCATATATGTACACGACTTGGTTTTTCGTCATTTTAAGGCATAAGGAGGCCCCGTAGGGCAGAATTGATATTGCTGACCCCCCTCAACTTTTCGAGAAAATTCCATTGGTGCTATTTTTTGCGTAGATTGGATATTTGAAACAGCCCTCTAGGGGACCCTGGTGTCTCAAATCAGTTTCTTAATCGTCAGATCGACGTAGTTTGACCAGCTCTACAACTTGGTCTTACCAGTTTTACCATAATTATTACAAATTATTGTGAATTTTTAAGTGTGTGCATACGTGCACACAATTTCCCCCTACGGATTATCAAATAGTCCTTCCCCCTGAGAGTTAACAGTATGGTAGTGTTACTTTTTGCGCCTACGCTATACCTAAGTAAAATATTAAAATCTAAGTTAGTTTATATTTTTGTAATTTTTCGAAGAAATAGAAAAAAGGCCTAAATTCAACTAGGTGTATAGTTGTGTCAATTTAAGAACAAAAACCAGGCAAAAAACTAATATTTAGTTTAATAAAATAATAAATAACTTTTTCGAATTTTACGCCCACGCACTTCATAGTTAATTTATAAAATTTAAGCAAGTTAGTTTATTTGTTGGTTTGTCATTAAATTTCCTAAATAAATCAAGTAGTTTGAATTGTACATACCCTTTAGTGACGCGTATTTGAGCGCTTTATTTTAGCATTCAAGGGACTGAGGACTGTATTTGAAAATAATTTGCGTTATGACTTTGTGCTATGCAAACTGGATAATTATATGAAATTTGAAATCTTATCTGAGCATAATTATCTTCTTTAGATTTCAATACCCTAAGTTCCCGTTAAATATATCTCTCAGGGTCTCCAAACATTGGTTTACAAGTATTGTTGGGTTAACAAAATTATTTGAATCTAGGTTTCTATGATCTCTTAACCCTTAAGTACCATCGGCAAAGTTTATATCCGGTAGATATCCGGGCATAGTGGTTAAATAGAATATGCGTTTTGTTACTCTTACAACGTCATACGCTTTTTTGCTATTGTTTTTAAGAAGTAGACTACTTCAAGTAGTTATTCATTTTTGGGGAATATGTTTGCAAAAAATTGAAAAAGTAATTTATTTATAATTCACTGGTTTGGTTATTAAAAAAAGCAAATTCGAGAAAATGTCAAAAACACCACTCCATACGTTAACGCAACGGTTAAGCGTTAACGCAACGCTTTTTTGCTTCCAACTTTGTTTTTCTCTTAACGTAACGCTTTTGTTCATCACTTTCAATCAGTAAAAAGTACTTATTAGTTATCATCCAAAAAGGAGCTTGTTTTTCACGTTTTATATCTTCATAGACAAAAATAATAAATTGAAAATCAAATAAGTAAACACTAAAAATCTGGCGATGAAAAATCAGGCTAAAAAACGTATAATTATTTAATAATAGGTAATCTCAGGTAGAGTTCAGTAAAGAGTTAGATTCCAATAACTTCAGGTAAAAAAATTTGATGACTACACCAAGTTAAACCTCAGGAACTAACTTTAAGTGGTAAGACCCCATATGGGTTTTAATGGGTTTTTAGGTGACTATGCGTTAACGCAACGGACCATACGTTAGCACAACCCTTTTTTGTTGGGGCAAATCCGTTGCGTTAACGTATGGGGTTGTGTGTTGGATTTATTTTTGTCAAGTACAAAAAAATACAATTTCATTCACCTTTTATTTATTTTACATAAATATATATTTCTTTGCACAGTTCAGAGGTTATTGAACGTTATTTTATTTTATTTTTCTTCCCATGTCGGATTATACGGTGGCTGTGAAGGGCTTTTCCAACTGTTTAAGACCGGTTTTGTTTTTTAAGACCTAACCCCAAACCAAAAATAATTAGCGGTACCCCAACCAAAAACAGGGACGTTTGTCCCTGTTTTGTATTTTCACTTCTGAAAGTCTTCTCTGATCGTGGATAATTTGCACGATAAGGAAATCGATAGTCCTAAATCGAGTGGACACACTTTCGAAAGGTCTCCGACCACCCTTAAACATTTTTTTAACCACAAAAAGACAAATTTCATTTAGCTTATTTACCGGTTAATGCCGCTAAACCGGAATAGCTAAATTGATAATTTTTTTTCAGTTTATCAGAATTTTACTACTTACCACATTTAGGAAAAAAAATGTTTGAAAAAAGGAGTTCCTAATGTATTTATCGAAAAAAACCTGTTTTTGGCCGTTTACCAAGTTCAATAAATCATTAATTACTCGTGATTAAAAATAATATCATTAATTTTTTCTGTGTTCTAGGGGTTCACAATTGCTTTTTCTATGTTGGATTTCACTGTCAATTAATTTAATGAAACCAAACAACAACAAAAATACGTGTATTTCTGGTGTAGGGACAAACGTCCCTGTTTTTTGGTTGGGGTTTACGCGGAACATAGAAAACGGTAACCGATAAAGGGAATTGTGTGCGTATATGCTTTCTTTCGTATATCTCCGTTTTCCTATTTCTCTGTTTTCGGTTTTCTGCGTTTTCATACTCCGGGTGTTGTTGGAAAACAGAGAAAAAAAATATTGAATGGTATGAAATTTTTTCCGTCTTCAGGTTTTTTCCTATTTTCGGTTAGTGCCGATCAGCATATATTTACCAATAGTTTCTGCGAACCGGAAAGCTGTATAAAACTCTTCACACATTTTCTAGTATTCTGTTCACGTATCGAGGCTTCAGCTTCAAAGCGAGGCTAACCTACGTAAATAAAAAAAAATGATGACTGGAGGCGATCGTAGTAAGCAAATTTTTCTTTTTTTTTAAATAGTAACAAGATTACTATACGATCGCCTCCAGTCATCATTTATTTTTTTATTTACGTAGGTTAGCCTCGCTCTGAAGCTAAAGCTTCCGTATTTACGGACACACATTCACGGGAAGTAAAATTATTTTTAGTAAATTTTGAAAAGCCTGGACGGTGGCGCTTGCCTTTTTACAACTTTCATCGGGGAAGGCGGAGGTGGAGCTCGACGTTTTGGTTTAGTTGTTTCAAAAGCGTAATAAGGAGGTGGCGGAGCTACGATTGGATGCCAATTTGAGTTACTTTATATGAATTGCAATTTTTGTTTTTGGAGGGATAATATTTTTCTCGAAAAATTCGATCCTTAGTTAGCGCTACCGACTCTCAATTTGGCTAAATCGAACTTTTTTTTTGGGCCCTTAATTAGCGATCCCCTGTACTTGTATTTGAATTTCTCGAAATTTGTATTATTATTTTCTGTTTACAGGGGGGGTTGGTTATAACTTATAATGTCAAAATGCACTTTGAAAAAACTGACTTGACCTTATAACCCACCTGAATTTTTTTTACACGATAAGACCTAAGTGCTGGGAAAAAGTTCAAAAAGACATGATTTCACAGAAATAAAAATGTGAAAAGATACGATTTCTATAAAAAAAATGTGCCAGGGGGGTCTTCATCAAAAAAAAAAAACGTATAAAGAAAAGATTTTTTCCGAAAAAACATGCTACTCAAAAAAAACAGACTTGACCTTAGTGCCTGAAAAAAGTGACATGAGCTTAGTGCAAACAATGACTTGACCTTACAATGGCACAAAAGGCTGACTTTATAACCAACCCCCTGTAGTTGAATAATTATAAATCTTCAATTACAAATAAGTTGTCGAGAGTTTAGGTAGTCGTAAAAAATGTGACTTTAGCTAAAATGTGGTACTTTTACGAGTCAGTGAATTCGTAACGAAAAAAAAAGAATCAAAAGAAATACTGCTTTCAATGATACAAATTCACTACGTTCGCCAATGATTCGCGAGCAATGATTGGTTATATTACGGAAAAAAATATATTTCAAATTTGGGTACCCAGTTCTTCTCTAAGTGGTTTTGATTGATCAATTTGAATTTCACATTTCTCTTTCGGCATAACTGTTTATACGTATCAAATGTTAATTTGTGGTAAGGGCTTTATCTTGCTGAATAAACTCGCTGGAGCGTAGGTAGCGTGTAAACCCGTGCTGTAGACATAAAATTCTCCTTTTAGAAACAATAAGTCTATTGTTAACTTTAACTAGGCTTACTAAACTTTCAATGTCTCAACTCCTGCACTCCCGAGGCGGATGAATTTTCGCGAAGAAAACGTTCCTCGCTTCTTGCGCGAAAATATAATAAATACACCAGGTACGCCGTTATGTTACAACCCGTTATGTTACAATTTTTCCCGTTCGTCCCGTTATGTTACAAAAAATTTTCCAGCATTATCGCCCACGCACTATGCCGTTATGTTACAATTTTTACAAAAAACACGTATTGCGCAATATTTTCCCAGTAGAATCCGTTATGTTACAATTTATAATTTTTGGTGCGTTTTCCAGCAAAATTGTCTACGAATTGCGCCGTTATGTTTCAATTTTTCGTTATGTTACACAATTTTAATTTGAATTTGTAACATAACAGCGCACATGGTTANGAAGTGTAAACTATGATGAATATTTCCCGAAACTACCATTTTAGAACTCTATAATATAACTCTATATACTTAGATGTCTAAACGGTAATCATAAAAAATACACGGGTTTTCCACGTTATTTCTCAGGATTTAGTCAATACCGAATGTGCGCTCGAGCATTTTCCCTTTTTTGTTACACAGGGTGCGCAGTTATCTTGCGAGCAGTTATCTTGCGAAAATTGCCGCTCGTACGCTTATCTTGCGACTTTCCATAAAACTTTTTTTCAGGATTTCCGCCCACACACTGAGCAGTTATCTTGCGAAAAATAATTTGAAAAAAATTTAAGTTACTATTTGCATGCACTAAATCACTGAAAAAATATAATAGTTCAGTAACTATACTTTAGTTTGCTTATTAATTTAGTATAACAAAATTTACCGGACAAAATAATGCATATACATAGACGTATACATACACGTATATATATTTTGGTATCGTGACAAAAATCAAACTTGACAAAAAAAACATGGCGCTGTGTCTGTATCGGTTAAGGCTATTTTCTTTCTTTTTTATTCCGAATGATTCGCACAGTTCAAAAGTCTTTTAACACGATTTTAGACGTTTTTGTCAGAATTAATAAGAGTTTGTCCGCGTCACTCTTATCCGGTCATCCTTTTTTCAAAAAAAAAAATCGGCTAACTATGGGTTGAACTCAGAGATGCAAATGTTCTGTTCTAAATTTCAGAACAGAACAGAACGCTTGTTCTAGTTTGCCCAGAACGTTTTTTTTGAACGGTTTTTGAAAACAAAAAAAGACGTTTTAAATGGCCGTTCGGTTTTGTTTAGTGATGAAAAAATTGCCCAGAACTGTGTTATTGCGTTCTTTTGTTCTATTGACGTTCTTTTCTCAAGTTTTCAAGTTCTGCAAAAAACAGAACTTTAGTATCTCAGGTTGAACTTCATACAATCTAAAGATTTCTCGTTTAACCTGAGTTGTTTGATTTTTTTTCTCCAGGATCTAATTTCTTAACCTGTACATAATGTATTGTTAGTTCAATTGACTTAGGCTAAACAATGAGTAATATCGGATCTAAAAATTTCCCGCTCGTGAGTTCATCAGGCCGGTCTCTCATTGGATAATAATACATTCGTATTTCGCAATTCCCCGCTCGTGCTCTTATCTCGCGAAAA
>SCLG01000029.1:875112-887979 GCA_004367875.1 Oikopleura albicans
ATTATGTTACATTATGTTACATTATGTTACGTTGTGTACATCTTCTTTGAGGGCAACTGAATCATCATCGATTTTGATCAAACTAATTGGCCAGCATGATATGTACAACGTTTTTATCATTAAATAAAAACATAATATCTGTTGATAACTATCACAAAGTTGTAAAATTATATATCATCTGCCGGTAATTATAACAATTTGATGATTTAATCTGTTCAATTTTATCCCTTCTAACGTTGTTATCCGTACTGTCACTGTGACAGTGTCACACTAGTAGTAGATTTTATTTACATTTATTGGAATATTTCACATTCTACTCAGCTCTTTCAGTGCATTTTTAATTCAACTTTTTTTCGTCGGTTTTCCATTTTTTTAGGTTCTCCAGTAAGTAAGAAATGATAATCGATTGCTTTTTTTGAAAAATTGAACAGTTATTTCATGAAAATAACTTCGGGTTATTATTGAAATAGATGAAAATAGTGCCGTACCTTACGCCCGTAAGGCACTATCAAGAACGCAGGAATTAACTCCCAAGGGGTTGAATGTGCAAATTTGCACAAAAAGTCCTAAATCAACCGAAAATGCTTGTAAACCGGGCTTATTGGAAATCGCCGAAACACGGGTCTACTCAAATATCATGAGAAAAAATATTAAACGTAAATCGAAACGGATTTTTTCTTAAAAATTCCAGCTCAACTCGCAGGAGGACGTGAGTGCATATATGCACACGAATATGTTTTTCGTCGATTTAAGGCATAAGGACGCCCCGTGGGGCAGAATTGGTATTGGTAACCCCCCTCAACTTTTCGAAAAAATTATATTGGCGGTATTTGTTTGCGTAGGTTGGATATTTCAAACAGCTCTCTAGGGGCCCTGGTGGCCCAAATTAATTTCTCAATAGTCAGATTGACGTAGTTTGACAAGTTTTACAACTTGGTTTTACCAGTTTAACCAGAATTATTGCGAATTATTGTCAATTTTTAAGTGTGTGCTCACGTGCACACAATTTCTCCCTACGGGTTATCAAAAAGTCCTTCCCTATGAGAGTTAACGTGCGGGCCTAAACGTGAGGCCTTCTATCCGAACATTACCAACTAATTTGATTTCTCAATATAACAATATTATATTAACGTTTCTCGAAAATTGAACAGCAAACTGTTATTGGTAAACATTTCAATGTCAGACGTCCCAAATGTGGAATTTTTTAAATCTTGACCGGACCCACCTGAGCTGGGCCTAAACACAATGAATTTAATTCATTATGAGTCCAAAAAAAGTAAAGCAAAAAGTATACGAAACTATGTGTGAACTAAGTCTATTTACATCTTGACTTGGAATTGGCATAGCGGTACAGTCACTTACAAAATAATAAATTTCATCATAGTCGGTTAGGCCATGCCCAGTTTACCTGTTTTTCATCAAAACACATGTCAATTTTCTGTGTTTTTTTGAAATGCACACATGTAGAAAAACTATTGGTTAATCCCAAAGTAAGGGTTAGTTTCCTGATTTTCAAAAGTATCAAAAAACCATACTTTGGAGGCGGCCATTATAAACGAGGGTATTATCCAGATAAGAGGTTTGCACAATTTGGCAGGAATTGATGTTTATGTGCCCTACCCTTCCGTATCCAAAAACCATTACCCGCGGGTATTGTACCCGGGGGTACACCTGCTCCCGGGGTACTGAACAGTCCTACCCGAATTTACCCGAGTAAAAAAAAAAAAAAGTTGAACCGCTTCATACCCTACCCAAGTTTACCCGAGTTCAATAACCATATTAATATCCCGGATTTACCCCAGTTTAATTACCAAATAAATAATAACATTTAAGTATTTGTTCCAATTGCAATTTAATTTGGTTTGAAATGGTGTTAATTCGAATGGTTAGGTGGAGTATAACTTGAGCAGTTTACTCTTAATATTATTTTTCCTTGAATTCGTGTAGTAGAGTTAACGTGTCAAGACTTCATTTGATTTGTTCATCGTTTTATTTGGTATGTCTTTCATTAAGTTCAAGAGGTGTTTTCTTTCGTCACTGCTAAAGTAATAGTTATGCAAAAAAAAAAAGTTCAAAAAATGCTGCAAAAACGTTTTTACCTTGTTAACTCCCAATTCTGAGCTATAAGATTAAAGTTCGATTTAGTACGACGTAAATGCTAAATATAAAATTTTAAGTCCGGCAAAATTAGCAACACTCAAGTGCTGGGCGACCGCCAGTCCAAATATGCACAATTTCACCAACAATTCAAATTATACAAGTTAAATTAAATTAACACTTAAATTCAAAAACAACTAAAATAATGATTAAAAAATTTTATACGTCAAAGCTCAAAAGTTGCCGTTTCTTATTCTAAAAATACAACGGCGCATTATGTCCGTTCTGTTTTTTTCTAGAATAAATGGGCAACTTTTGAGCATTGACGCTGAATATACAATCTTACTTTGGTCGTTCAATTCTAGAGAATAAAACCGCCGCTTAGCAGTTCATTAATATGGCAGCGCTGTCTTTCGAAGAAAATTCTAGAAAATTCCTGGGTCTGGCTGTCAACTATTACATTTTCGGGGAATACGTTTTTTGAAGATAAACCACACACTTGATAAAATCATACGTGTTGAGTTCGGTCATGTGGCAAAAAGCGGACATCCTCCAAAATGAAATCAAATTTTTTCATCGTTCGACTCCATAGCGCGGCAACGAATTGCGTAACATGTTCCCTTATATCATGCTTCGATATTTTGATTTGAGCTGCAAACGGAATGATGCTATCTGATGTATATGTTTTTGTCGGACTAGAAAAAATATTACTTAACTCTTAGGGGGAAGGAGTTTTTGGGAACCCGTAGGGGGAAAATGCGTGTAAATAAACACGTACTTAAAGAACTCACAATAATTCGCAATAATTCAAAAAAAAATGGTAAAGCTAAGTTGTAGAGCTCGTCAAACTACGTCGATCTCACTATTCAGAAATTGATTTGGGCCACCAGGGCCCCCTAGAGAGCTGTTTGAAATCTCCAACCTACGCAAAAAACACCGTCAATCGAGTTTTCTCGAAAAGTTGAGGGGGATCACCAATACCCTTTTTGCCCTACGGGGCCTCCATACGCCTTAAATCGACGAAAAAAACCAGTTGCGTGTATTCACACGAACTTCCCCCTGTGAGTTGCAGTCCCGAGCGTACAGTATGGTACTATTGCTTTTAACTATTAGTTGTTAAAACTTAAAGTTGTCAGATTGTTTTTCCTTGCAATAAGTGCATATTTCCAAAATGACGTTATAATCCACCACAAGAGGGTATATCATGATATATCACGTCATTTTGACCTTCCAAAACTGGGCCGATAAATCCCAAGGGCGTGGGCGGAATAGCTTGAAAATGTGCGAAACAAGGTGGCCTGATAAGCGCACGGGCGGGGAATTACACAACATTATTTTTTTTTATCTAATGACGAACCGGGCGGGTAGATCAAAAAACGGAAAATTTGTTTGGGTACAATTTCGATAAAAGCGCTAACGTGCTGCGTCGTAATTAAGCTTTTAATTTAAGAATGGCTCAATCAAAATGTTAGTCCCAAAAAAAAGATAAAATATTTTCTAATGGCATTTAGGAAAGAACGAGAACATTTCAGTGTCAATTTAATGATTAAAGTCTGGGAGTTAATAGAAATTGAGTTTTTGACTTTTGAAAATTACAACAATCTGCGTTGCAAGAGATTAAAACATACCGTGCATATAGTTGACATATAACTTCATCACACTTTCGGTGACAGGTTAAAAGACTGATTCCAGAAATGCTGCTGCGGTTACTCAAGAATTCGGGGGTACCGTATGACGCGTACTTAGGAATTGTTCATTCACTAATCTCGATTATTCATTCATCACGTATTCAACACCAAAACAGAACCGTGTTAGAAAATTTTTTTCGAAAAAGCGCCTTCCGTGGGAATTCGAAAAAAACTTTGCGTTTCCAAACTTCTTTCGGACAATATATTTTGTAAATTTTTTTAACGCCCTCGACGAAAGAAAACATGTAATTGGCAAATTAACATCCGCACCTCCATGAATTATTGCGCTTTTCGTACGAGGATTTTTTTCCGAAAAACTTTTTTTGAACTTATATTGAAATATTTTTTTGAAAAAATTTCTCGGACAAAAATAATTATCTTTCAAATTGCACCAAAACTGAATGTTTTAAAAACAGGATGCTTCAGAAAATCATTCAAACTAAGTCCGGGTCGTTTGGGGAAGTTTTCGTTTGGGGAATTAACCGTCCAGCACCGAATTGGGTATTCCATCTTTTAACCTTTGGTAATAGTACTGCGCAAATAAACCCCTGCAATTGAAATCAAAATATGCTTTATCATAGATTTTTTAAGAATCTAGTGTGATTTAAAAGGTTAATAAATGGCGATTAAATGAGTAATTTCTAAGGTATTCCGTCTTTCCAAAATACACTAATTTGTGATACACCAGGTGCGCCGTTATGCTACAATTTTTCCCGTTCGTCCCGTTATGTTACATTTTTTTTGAAAAAAAAATATCCAGTATTATCGCCCACGCACTACGCCGTTATGTTACAAATTGTACCAAAAAAACACGTATTGCGCAATGTTTTCCCCGTATGATCCGTTATGTTACAATTTCTAATTTTTTGGCGTTTTGGAGCGAAATCGTCAACGTTCTGCGCCGTTACGTTACACTTTTTTTTATTTGGTTTTGTAACATAACGGTGTATTCCAAAATTATTGAATATGATTTTTGCGTATCCCACCTACGCACTACCCAGTATTCCATTTTTTGTTTAAATGAAATTGAAAGACGACAGCATAAATGGCACATTTTATTTTTGATTTCGAATCCTAAACTCCAAAAAGAACATTTCAAAAATTACTTAGACAAAAAAATTTAAACTCGTTTGTTTCTGTTTTATAGTGTGTCCGCGAACTTTACGGGAATAAAAAGAGAAGTTAATCTGACTTTAGACCCTAAATTATATAGGCTATATAATATTTAGTCAATATCTTCCAAAAACAATTTTGACAGCTCGCCCTAATAATAATAATAATGATAAACTGTCTATTTCGCCTTCCCTTGTACCCTATATATCTTAATACATTTATATAATTAGGGCGTTAAATTTAAGCCCTAAATGTGTGTGTGACCTTATTTAAGCTTCTCTAAAAAAAGTTAAATATGAAATCCAAAAAGGCAAAAAATATTTTAGACATACAGTAGTATAGACTGTAGTATTTTGAAACAACTTCGAAAACAGTTCGAAGTCCTTTGATCTTTCCGAAAATAGACCAGCGTGACCTATTCACGGTGAAGGGCACTTTAGCGACCATTTTTCACACAAACTTGGTCGCCAATTGTTGTTCAAAACATGATTTTGCGACCAAACGGGCACCAAATAATATTTGTTTATGTAAAACAAATCTTTAATATTAAAGTGGCACCGTAAAACAAAAAAAAATTGGTTTTAAGACAGGATTTGGCGACCATTTTTTACTCCATTCCGTTTTTACGAAGCTTGAAAGAAGTTCTCTGAAAATAAGATCAATTGTTTCGCCAAATTGCCGAAAAAAAGTTTTTATTCAAAAACCGTTTTCTTCCCAGAACATTTCCTCCAAGCGACCGTGGACGTTTAGGGTCGCAAATGATGAGAAGAAATCGTGCAATCTGATTGGTGCTCATGGATGCATAATTTTGAAGAGTTAAAAGGTTCTTAGAAGCATGAACACAACAGACGTGTCACCGTATCCGCAAATATCTACCAAATTTGTTAAAGTCAACACCAAATTCACATTTTCACAAATTTCACAAATTCACATTTTCCGACGCACTTGGCTTCTCGTTTACGGATACCCGCGGGTCGCCTCTTCGGAAATATTTCGCTTATTACAAATAGTCATAAATACGATGAAAATTTTCAGGTTAAAATTTGGCTCGAGTTCATTTTTAATGCTTCACTCCATACCGTATGATCAGTTAATAACATTTCCACTAAATCCACGCGTGCATAGCGATTTCCAATTATCTTACCAATCACTCTACCCTATTATCTTAACAAAATTACATTACACTCCCTGCGCAGGCAATCTGACCGGATTTCTCGCTCGTTTCTTTACCTGGCCCGAATATGGAGCAAAACATTTCCAGCTACTCAGCCTAGCACTGCGCAGTTATCTGCCCGCAAATTATCAAAACTAATTTTTAAACTTTATTTGGTTTATTTATATTTTCAATCTTATAACTACAACCCCTATACGTTTATCCGCCCCTTTATTCTACCACTTTTTCCAAACAAAACTCGACTAACCCCCCCTCGACTAACTCGACTAACCGTTATCTGGCCTGTCCCTTATTAGACAATAAAACTTTGGTATTGCGCAATTACCCGCTGCTGCTGTTGTCTGGCAATTTTGGCTTTGAATTTTCCAGACAATCCGCCTACGCCCTGCGCAGTTATCTGGCCATTATTACGTAATAAAATGTTTTTTCAACAAAAATATGACAGATAACAGCGCAAGGGCTGTCTCTTAACATTTTTTTTCGGCAAAAGAGTTGTTAAGATAACTGGTTAGGTGGTTACTAAAACCACATACTCTAATTTAATCAGGTTTTTTCAAAGGCTCGTCGAAAAAGCCGTGGTCCTGTATCTCAACAAAAATCCTATATCTTGTATGACTCACGACTTATGAGTATATCCGAAAGTGTCAAGATAAAGGTGGCAAAACTGTTTGGGGGACGCAAATAAGGGCTGATTTTTGTTGAATCCGCGGCCACCCTAATTGGGAGGAACTAATACATTCATAATTAAATTAGCCGTTATTAATGATAATTAATAGTTCACCATAAACAAGATACCGTTTCGTTCAAGTTTTGACCTATATCAAAGAACGTAATGAATTACGTTAATAGGACAGCACCTGTAATTACGTGTTTCCGTGTGGCCAAACTTGGCATAAACACAAACCCAATTGATTAATTGTCCCTTTTTTGGAGCCCGCAATTCGGATTTAATTTTAATAAATTGAAAAAAATTTAACCCTATATAATATAGGCTATATTGCTTTTTGTAACAGCTGACCCCACGAACATGAGCGTGTTGGTACCCCTCTGGTCATATACAGGATACCAATAAATGGACACAGAATTTGGGAACCGGTCCTAACTTGAGTCAGGTAAGTGGAATTTCTGAATTTTTGAATTTTTTGTGCGGAAATCGAAAGCGGCCCTTAATTTGAAACATCCTGTAGCCACCAAGTCTTTTCATGGCGCATGGTGGGTAAAACTCAAGTTTTGAAAAGATACTAGAAAATCCTTTCAAATATGAATTATATCAGGTGTTACAGGGTGAATAATGGTAGAAATCAGTTAAGGTAAAAACCAGTTAAGGTTTGGGCGGCAAGTAAGGGTAATTAAGCATTCAAAACTCATCTTCAAGACTATCTTGAATAAGGAAGTAATGGACGTTTGTCCAACGCCGGCCCCGTGCTCAGGGATGTGCTTAATAATCGTGATTGGGTTAAATGGCCATAAATGATCAAACTAAAAGAAGGGTTCGATTTTGGATATTTTTTTATTAATTTATTAAAAAATCTCACTGCTCATTTTTGGCCACGTTTTGATAGGAGTTTATTGCTATGAAAGATATATCAACTTTTTAAACAGTTTATAATAAACGTGTTAACATTTATGGTGAAACGGAAATCAATAATTATTCTATTCGTTAACAGCCTTTTCAATTATCTTCAATTACCATAATATGGTAACCATATGTTGCATAGTCCGGAAATATGCAATCGTTACTCATCATCAGAAAAATTCAATATTGCGATATTTAGGGTCGGTACAGTCAGTTATACTACAAATTCTTCATATTCAAAAAGTCATATTTTCTTACTCCGGTTTCAGGCTAATTTTGAAAACAGAACGAACCGTTCAACAGTGTGATGGGGATGGATTTTTTCGTTCTTATAAATTAAAATTAAAATTTTATTTCCTTAATGAATATTATTAAGTCATTTATTGGAGCTAGGAAAGCTCAAAAAAGGGTTATTCGTAATTAAAAGTTTTCACGCACATTTTTCCTGTCATATTTTTCCAAAATTGTTAAATAGTCAACGGCTCACTAGCCTGCAAAAAAAAATGAACTCCGTACGTGACCCGGTTAACCGTTTGTAAATTTGTGTTTTTGTGGTCAAATCGACCAAAACGTGCCAAAGGGTGGTCGGAGAGCATTCGAGAGTATGCTGAGCATACTATGCTCATTCAATTCAGGATCATCGATTTGCTTTTAGTGAAAAATAACTTTAAGTTATTTATTACCTAATAGGTAAAAACACAAAGCATGATGATGCTGACAATCTTCCGCATCTGTGTTCAAGAAACTTTGTTAAATATGTGTTTGAAGGTTAAAACGATGTTTTTTGTGTTCTAGCTGCGTTTTAGTGATTGAAATTTCAGTTCTGGCGCAAAACGTGTTTTTCGGTGAAGGGTAAGAAACCCCTTTATGAGTACTTTCGCGACCAAATGTGTGTTCAAAATTTGGTTTTCGCGACCATTTGTTCGTGATGTTTTAGACAAGATTTCGAAACCGTTATTTTTCACCTAAACATAGTGATCCCGAAACTTCACCCAAAACGTCAAATATTGAACAACAATTCGCGATCGAACCAGGTGGTCGCGAAATAACCCCACTCCGTTTTTTCCAAGATTCAGCAATGACTCATTGCCAACTTTTTGACTGATGTGTTCAGAAGTTAATTCTAAAATATGACTTCTTTTTGAGCATAATTGTTGCTTCAGTATGCCGTGTTAGATAATAAAATGTCGTAAAAATCTAAATTATGTTTCAACAGCCGACCTTGGACATAAGCCGATAATGGCACGATAAATAATGTTGCAGAAGTCGTTTTTTTTCTTTGGTTACAAACAAGCCTCACAAATTTACTTTGAGAAATAATTTTTACACATTTTAGCTACATGTTTCTTATCATTACCGCACACTTTGCAATTTTTGGTTCATTTGATGCATCATTTAGTATGTCTAATTTGTGTGCATTTTGTTACCACACATCACTAGTTTTCATGCCAGATGTAACTTTATCAATTTTGAATATTTTGTGTTCAATAAAATTTATTAAAACGCAGCTGAGGAACTTTAGACATCTTTGCCACTTTAGGGATATTTTAAACATATTTAGGGACATAATTACGAACTCTTGTTATTTTTCCTGGACAAATGTGCTTTCGAAATATATAAAAAAATTTAAAATGTTTAACGTTTCAAAAAAATTCAAAGCCGGCTTGAGACATTATTAAAATTCTAGAATTCCAAACTGACAAATTATTTTTTTTTTGGCTTTTCAACTTTTTTTCTGAATTGCCAATCCACNCAGAAGTTAATTCTAAAATATGACTTCTTTTTGAGCATAATTGTTGCTTCAGTATGCCGTGTTAGATAATAAAATGTCGTAAAAATCTAAATTATGTTTCAACAGCCGACCTTGGACATTAGCCGATAATGGCACGATAAATAATGTTGCAGAAGTCGTTTTTTTCTTTGGTTACAAACAAGCCTCACAAATTTACTTTGAGAAATAATTTTTACACATTTTAGCTACATGTTTCTTATCATTACCGCACACTTTGCAATTTTTGGTTCATTTGATGCATCATTTAGTATGTCTAATTTGTGTGCATTTTGTTCACCACACATCACTAGTTTTGATGCCAGATGGAACTTTATCGATTTTGAATATTTTGTGTTCAATAAAATTTATTAAAACGCAGCTGAGGAACTTTAGACATCTTTGCAACCTAAATACGTTTTTTCTAATTTTTCGTAATTTTTCTAAAATTTCGTTATTTTTCAAATATTCTCCTTTTTTTTCAATTTTTCGTACTTTCTTAATTTCAAAAAGTTCGCGACATAAAAATTCTGTGATCCGCCAGTGAAGAATCTTAGAAAAATAATTACGCATAAATTATGCTAAACAATTTGTATCATGTAGTTTGCTCGGTTAGATTATATTTAAACCGGTACGTTGAGTTATCAAATGGTTCCAAAAATGGCACTTTGAGGAACCTGGAAACACTTATATCACATAAGTTATGTGTATAGCAGGGGTCGGCATAAGTCAGAAAAAAAATGAGCTGTGCTGTGCTGTCGAGGTTCAAAATTTTGATGAACTGTGCTCGCCTCGGCTGCCCAGCGCAGTTCACTTGGACTGGGAAGGCCAGCTGGCTGTTGCCGACCCCTGGTGTATAGGCTGTTCAAACCAGAGCTCGGCAAAAGTTACTTTTCCTCAAAAGTCCTTTCGAACTGCCGAGGAAAGTTGAGCTTTTTTTTAAATAACAAAAAACCTTTTGACGGATCTTAGCTTTAAATTTTTGACAAATTTTAATTTTCGTTGAAAATTTCAGAATAACTTAAGTGACCAAAAATCATTGTGTGAATTTTTAATAAGGTTTTGGTCAATGAGTAAGTGTTTTTTGGACCCTATCAGTTTACGAATAACGCTTTCGCGACATCACCGTGTACTTGAGAATAACTTATACAGTCGGTTGACTTTAAACAGTCCTAGTGACCTATAAATCCATTATTTTCAAAATGCTCGTCAACGTTAGTTGCAATTAGTCGGCAAACGTCTAAAATAGATTATTGCAATGTAAAAACAAACTTGTGTAATTTCATAGCGCATCCATCAAGTTATTTTCAATCGACTCCTACTGTTATAAAATACATTTTGTTCATTTCGTAATACCAATTGTGACTCTACGACCTTTACTACACCACCTGACCATTTGACTTAACACATTTTTTTTCCCGAAAAAAGGTGTTAATTCATATGCAAAGTGTTAAGTCAAATGCAAACTGTTAAGCCACATGGGTAGTGCGTAGGTTAAAACCCTGGAAAACTTGAAACAAAAAAAAGTCAAATGAAAATAGGCTTTTTCTCTAGATTTAAATTCCAAATTGACGAATGAATGAGCAAATGCTGTGAAAAATGATACAAAACAATATAATGAACAAAAAAATCAAAAAATCGTTATATTTCGAATGATGTTAAAAGAGAAATGGGTAGTGCGTAGGCGGAAATGCTGGGAAAAAAGGACAAAAAAAGTGTTAATTCAACTGCAAACTGTTAAGTCAAATGGAAACTGTTAAGCCAAATGGTGTTCAGTCAGATGGTTAGGTGGTGTATTTAACACCTACACTCCCGTTTTAACACATGCGGTTCTGACTGTGTGATGATCTAACCAAAATGGTCGGGCCGTGTCTTATTATTCCAATAAGCCTCTTAAATTAAAATGATGGCTTGATCTAATTATTTGTAAGATTTATTGGGCACGGCCAACTATCCGTACATTATGACGTGTATACCGTGAGGTCCGACAATGAATAAGTGAAGTCGCAGTTTAATATTGTGTCAGTATAAAAAGTGCGTCCCGAAATTTGTTCTGGCTGATTTATTGGTGGACCATTCGGTATATATTTTTTCTTGAACTTAACGAAAATGCGTTTAAATAAACACGCACTTTAAAAATTCACAATAATTCGCAATAATTCAAAAAACTGGTAAAGCCGAGTTGTAGAGCTCGTCAAACTACGTCGATCTGACTTTTCAGAAATTGATTTGGGCCACCAGGGCCCCCTAGAGAGTTGTTTGAAATCTAGAACCTACGCAAAAAAAACAACGTCAATCGAATTTTCTCGAAAAGTTGAGGGGGGTCACCAATACCCGTTTTGACGTACGGAGCCTCCATATACCTTAAATCGACGAAAAAACTAGTTTTCTTTTTTTTCATTCTAGAAAATAAAACGGTATATTTTCTTCGTTATAATAGTTTTCTAGAATAAACAAATGACAACTTTTGGACTGTGGCATATAATAGCAGAGAGTCTCTGTCAGAGAACATTTTCTGAAAATTTCTCAAAAAACGTTTTTTTTCTGTTTTCTCCGAATAAAGTTTGTCAAAAAAATCACGATGCTGGCTTATTTGTAACCTACTCAGAATTGAACCCTATCTACCGATTTTAATATTCAAATTACTTTTTTCACCAAGTGCGAATATGTTCTAAAACTATTTATGCGATTTTGGGTTTACAAGTGTAATTGAAATGCCAAGGTATGAATTACGGATGTCGCACTCAAAGTTACTCCTAGTTTTGCATTAGAATGATTAAGTATTTTTTCTTTTTTGAGCGAATATGAAAATTCCACATTATGACGTGAAAAATGATTATAATATTCAAGTCCACGTAACATTCGTTTTGCTCCTTTCGCTTAGCATAATTCAAACTAATTTCGTTCCTTCAATTGCGCAAAGTGCACAAGATTAGTGAACGTTGATTCAGTCGTTAACCCCCACTCACAACCACGGGATTTTTTTGTTCGTTGCCGGTAAACAAGACGTTTTCTGAAACTGCCATGACGCAGCCTCAAAAAAAACGGAACAAACACGTTTTGGCGCTACAGAGCAATTAGGAGTCCCATTCTATTATTTTTGATTTTTTGTCCGAGAATCAAGTGTTATTACTTATTATTGATACACAAAATTAACAAGAGCATAAAAACGGTCCTAACAAGCCAACAGAGAATAGAAAGTTAACTCTTTGGGAGAAGCACTTTTTGATAACCTGTAGAAGGAAATTGTGTGCACGTATGCACACACTTGAAAAATCACAATTATTCGCAATAACTCTGGTAAAACTGGTGAAACAAAATTGTAGAGCTCGTCAAACTACGTCGATCTGACTATAAAGAAATTGACTAGGGCCACCAGGGCCCCTTAGAGAGCTGTTTGAAATCTCCAACCTACGCAAAAAACACCGCCGATCGAATTTTCTCGAAACGT
>SCLG01000029.1:887996-899194 GCA_004367875.1 Oikopleura albicans
TTGTGTTATCAGGCAGGTCTGTCATTGGATAATGACAATTGGGTATTGCGCAATTCCCGCTCGTTGTGTTATCAGGCAGGTTTGTCATTGGATGATGACAATTTGGTATTGCGCAATTCTCCGCTCGTGGTGTTATCAGGCAGTTTTTTTTCAACTTTTTCCCCCATTCCGCCTACGCCCTGCGGAGTTATCAGGCACCCTACGGAGTTATCAGGCGTTTTTTTCGTCGCGAAACCCGCCTGATAACTCCGCACCCGGTGTATATTAAACGGTATATTTTCTTCCTCATATAAAATTTCTAGAATAAAAAAATGGCATTTTTTGAACTGTGGCATATAATACCAGAGTCTCTGGCAGAGACAACATGTTTTAAAAATTTCCCAAAAAACGTTTTTTATGATTTCCCCGAATAAAGTTTGTCAGAAAAAAATCACGGTGCTGGTTATTTGTAACCCACTCAGAATTGAACCCTATCTACCGATTTTAATATTCAAATTACTTTTTTCACCAAGTGCGAATATGTTCTAAAACTATTTATGCGATTTTGGGTTTACAAGTGTAATTGAAATGCCAAGGTATGAATTACGGATGTCGCACTTAAAGTTACTCCTAGTTTTGCATTAGAATGATTTAGTATTTTTTCTTTTTTGAGCGAATATGAAAATTCCACATTATGACGTGAAAAATGATTATAATATTCAAGTCCACGTAACATTCGTTTTGCTCCTTTCGCTTAGCATAATTCAAACTAATTTGGTTCCTTCAATTGCGCAAAGTGCACAAGATTAGTGAACGTTAATTCAGTCGTTAACCCCCACTCACAACCACGGGACTTTTTTTCCCGTTGCCGGTAAAAAACGCCGTTTTCTGAAACTATCATGACGCAGCTTCAAAAAAAAGAAGGAAGAAACACGTTTTGGCGCTACAGAGCAATTAGGAGTCCCATTATACAATTTTTGATTTTTGGTCCAAGAATCAAGTGTTATTACTTACTATTGATACACAAAACTAAAAAGAGCATAGAAACGGTTCTAACAAGCTAACAAAGAATAGTAACTTAACTTTCAGGGGGAAGCACTTTTTGATAACCTGTAGGGGAAAATTGTGTGCACGTATGCACACACTTAAAAATTCACAATAATTCGCAATAATTCTGATAAAACTGGTAAAACCAAGTTGTAGAGCGCGTCAAACTACGTCTATCTGACTATAAAAAAATTGACTTGGGCTACCAGGGCCCCCAAGAGAGCTGTTTGAAATATCCAACCTACGCAAAAGAAATACCGCCAATGGAATTTTCTCGAAAAGTTGAGGGAGGTCAACAATATCAATTCTGCCCTACGGGGCCTCCTTATGCATTAAATTGACGAAAAACCAGGTCATGTGCATATATGCACACACTTCCCCCTGCCAGTTAAAAGACCGGACGTTCGGGGATCTGGCTTTCAATCGTGTTTGGGGTATTTTAAATACCGTATTTAGGTAAAAATGTCACAAGATCACGCAGATTCAAAATTCCAATAAATCATTTCATTTCTTACGAAACCAAAAAATGACGTGAAACAATAAAAATAATCGGGTCCACGTAAATCATTGTTTGGATTTTTTTTTTTTCGTTCAACATTATGCAAACTAATTTTGTTAGTTTAGTTGCGTCAAACAGGTATTTATTTGAACGTTGTGTTTTCATGTCACCACACAAACTGTTTAAAAAACTAAAAGTTTTGACGCATTTAAATAAAATTTAAATAAGGTAGTTTAACTCCTGAGATTCTCAAGTGACATATAATCCGTAGGAGTCCAATACTCCAAATTTGAAATTAAGAGTCAGTTTTAAAAAATCAGTTCATTTTTATGTTTAATATTTTTCTCATAAAATTTAACTTGGCCCGTTATTCCGCGATTTTTAAGCCCAGTTTACTATCATTTTCGGTCCATTTCGTCCTTTTAGTTCAAATTTTGGACCCCTGGGTGGCGCTTTCTTAAATCGCAGAAAATTTTCTGTGTTTTCCGGTTTCTGCGTTTGCATAGTTGAGAAGTCAGGGAAAACGCAGAAAAAATTTAAAATCTTCGTTTATTGATATACACCAACTACCTACGTAAGTTAACACCTCGTAAGTTAACAAAATTGATGTAAGTTAAAAAATAAATTAAAACGGTGCCTAATGGCACTGTCGGGACAGCAGGAGATATGATAGGTTTCGTTAAGTATCAACATCCTAGTGAACCCCGATAATGTGTGAAGCGCATTTTAATCCTTATCGAGAAAAAATGGCGACTAGATACGTTCTAAATTTGATGTAACGAAATTCAATCTCGAAGATTTGTGACACTCACTTACGTAATATGACAACTATATCTCATTTGAGCTTATCATGGCCAAGTTCATACCAAAAAAGGAAATATCGTAAAAAATAAAATGCTCATCGTGTCCTAAAATTGCCTGAAATGTGCGTTTTTTTTTTTGCAAAATCAAATACCAAGCATATACGGGTATACACCGCCTGAGGGTTCATCAGGCAACTTTCGTCTTCCAAAACCAGCCTGATAAACCCTCAAGCGGCCTGATAAACCCCAAGGGCGTAGGCGGAATAGCTGGAAAATGTATAAAAACAAAGTGACCTGATAAGCGCACGAGCGGGGAATTGCGTAATACAAATTTGTTATTATCCCTGGATACCCGATAAGAGACCGGCTTGATACGCGCACGAGCGGGGAATTCCGCAACATAAATCTGTTATTATCTAACCATTAAGTACGAATGGTATTATTTATAAAAACATAGGTAGCAAAAAAGCTTTAGTACCAAAAGAAGTTTTAGTACTAAAAGATTGCGCGTACCAAAATAAGCGCTCCCTCCCGCACCCCTGTTCTGCCATTTTGTGCATTCGCCCCCAACAGCCTGTGCCTTTCGGTACGAGCCTTTTTCACCAACATCACAAATAAGTCATAGAAGTAGATGGCCACGACTGTCCGGGAAATGTCAGTCGAACCGGGCATGGCAACTGGTTGATTCCGAAGCCCCGCCTGAACTGTATTGAATATTGTTTATGTTGCAAAATTCCTAGTTTTATTACACAAAAAAGGTTCCCTGGTTTCGTAACCAAGTCGTGGTACTCGGATGTCTCCGCGGTTACATCTAGCCATCATACGAGACGTTTTAAGTATTATATATATAATATATACGTCTAATATGTGAAGAAAAAGAAAATAAATTGGGGAACGTATTTATGGGCTGGGCAAAGTCTTCCGGATATTCGTTAAGGACGGCGCGATTGATGTTGTCTCCAAAACATCCATCCTTTTTTAAACATTCTCTCATGAAACAACTCAAGGCGGCATCGAATAAATATCGCCCATTTTAACTGCCAGGGAGAAATTCGGGAATTTGCACTAAAATGTCGAAAATTGGGGAAAAACGTAAAACAAATTGCACTCCTGCGACATTATCTTGCAAGATACCGAGTGACAACATAGGAGCGCAGGGGTCTAGATGAAAAGGAAAAAAATGCCGTCGGGATAAAAGGAGTTAACAGAAGGCAGGCCAAAGCTCAGCAACACTCTTCTGGGAACTGGGCAGCCAAGGCGAGGCGAGCTCATTACAATTGGGGGAGCGCTTCGACTGGCCTTTCGAGGTCCCCAATTGGGAGCGCTTGAATTGGTACTGAATTTCTTTTGGTACTGCAGCTTCTTGTGGTACTCAAGCTGCTTTTGGTACTAAAGCTTCTTTTGGCACTAAAGCTTCTTTTGGTACTAAGCCAGTCTTTAGTACCAAAAGAGCATTGGTACCAAAAAAAGCATTGGTACCAAAAGAATCTTCAGAACCAAAAGAAGTTTCGGTATCAAAAGAAGCTTCAGTACCAAAAGAAATTCAGTACCAATTGAAGCGCTCCCCCATTGGGGACCTCGAAAGGCCAGTCGAGCACAGTTTATTATTTTTCCGACCCTGGTTCAGATCGTACAAATTTCAAAAGTTGCTGATATCTCAGGACAACGAAGATTGAAATGAAAAAAATGAAATGAACAATTGTGCTTATCTAATTATCAAGAGCGTCGATTCATACGGCAGGCGAGTCATATATAATACAATTAGTTCCATTACATATCTATACGAATAAATTTGATTATACGACAGGTGAATCGCTATTACGGGTTTTGGCCACTGATTCGCTCTTTTCTCTGTCGTCAGACGAAAACATTACCTCCCAGGGGGAAGTGCGTGTAAATAGACACACAACTTGTTTTTTCGTCGATTTAAGTCATATGGAGGCCCCGTAGGGCAAAACGGGTATTGGTGACCCCCCCTCAACTTTTCGAGAAAATTAAATTGACGGTGTTTTTTTGCGTAGGTCGGAGATTTCAAACAGCTCTCTAGGGGGCCATGGTGGCCGAAATTAATTTCTGAATAGTCAGATCGACGTAGTTTGACGAGCTCTAAAACTTGACTTTACCAGTTTTTTTGAATTATTGCGAATTATTGTGAATTTTTGAAATGCGTGTTTATTTACACACATTTCCCCCTACGGGTTCCCAAAAACTACTTCCCCCTGAGATTTAATAGATCGAAAAACTAGAATTTTTCGATACTTTCACTGCTCACAAATCGTTACGAAATGACGTCATGATCCAAAATCGTTACGATTTTTCTTTCGAAGTCTGATACTAATTTAATTGGAAATGCGGTATTTTGAGAGTAAATTATAAAGGCAAAAAAACGCAAGAAAATTGGTAGAAATGGAGGAATCGCGAGTTTTTCGAAATAAAAAATGACAAAGCGAAATGTCCGAATAAAAAATCTGGACCTGAGGAATTAAGGTCGACACCTGGTGCGTAGGCGAGTGCTCGGAAGAAGTAGGCGGGGATGAAGTCTGAATAGAAACTATTTTTCTCTAACCTTTCGAGGTCTATTCTAGAAGTTTCAAAAATCCATATCATAATAATATTAAACCGCATAATTAGTAATTTACTAAGTAGGTTTAAAAAAACATGAAGTCGGCGTTCAAATCAAAAGTTTAAAAACGAATTACGTTAATCAAAAATATAAACAGAGTCTTCGTCGGCAGTATTTTAAAAGTGAGAAAACGTTATATAGTCATTTATTGGATCGTATTAACAGGTCACCGGATTACGCGAGAAAAAAAAATACATTTTTGGCAACCACAAACACCATTTTAGTGATTATTTCTGTCAGATTAGGTAATAAACGTTTTGAATTGAAAAAAATTTATGTGAGTTTTTTATACAGCGGTCAGACACACTCAATATAAAAGTGTACCCCGTGCGCTATAATGTTATTCCCAATTTTCTAGAGTTTATTTCCATTCATTCTGTTAGCTTGCCCTGTTTTGACCACTTTTTTGGGAATGGAAGCGCTTCACTTGGGCCGAAAGCTTTACTTCAGCACTAGGGTGGTCCGTCAGCAATCTAAGGCACCTTCTGCCCAAGTGGCATTGCCATTTTTTTCGATTTTTTGAGCCAACCCTTACTTATTTTTCTATGCAAGAAAGGCAATAAACATAGGTTTTTGGACCGACATTTGACCGATAATTATCGTTTTTTTGGATCGGTGATTCTTCAATTACCCGTTGTACAAAATGTTTCATTTAACTAGTAGGGGGAAGTGTGTGCATATATGCACACGACTTGGTTTTTCGTCGATTTACGGCATAAGGAGCCCCGTAGGGCAGAATTGGTATTACTTACCCTGAGAGGTAACTTATAATTGGCTAATCCGATAAGTTTTATCTTTGATAACACATATGTTGAAAACTCGTTTTTTCAAACACGAAAATGAACCTTAACTAACAGGGAGAAGTGCGTGTAAATAGACACGCAACTGGTTTTTTTCATCGATTTAAGGCATATGGAGGCCCCGTAGGGCAAAACGGGTATTGGTGCCCCCCCCCTCAACTTTTCAAGAAAATTCGATTGACGGTGTTTTTTGCGTATGTTTGAGATTTCAAACAGCTCTCTAGGGGGCCCTGGTGGTCCAAATCAATTTCTGAATAGTCAGTTCGACGTAGTTTGACGAGCTATACAACTTGGCTTTACCAGTTTTTTAATTATTGCGAATTATTGTGATTTTTTTCAGTGCGTGTTTATTTACACGCATTTCCCCCTACGGGTTCCCAAAAACTCCTTCCCCCTGAGAGTTAATTGGTAAACCTTCTGTAAGCCTGGACTTTCGATTGTGCCCGTTTTTATTTCTAGGGGAAAGGACTGTGCTGACATCATATACACAAACTCTCCGGAATCATATACATAGTACATACATTGTATAGTTTTTGAGTTACACAAAAAACGCATTTGTCTTGTACACAACGATTGGAACGTCATCTTCTTTGTCTTTGTTAACGTAACAGCGACGGAAGAGTGACATCAACGGATGTTGTAACGGATGATTGCTTGCAGTAATATTTGTAACAGAAAAAAAATCGACTTTTTTGGGACTCGTTTTAACTTAAAACTTTCAAGGTGTCCACGACTAGGGTACCCGCAGTTTCGGCTAAAATTGATACCAGAAGATATAATAAAATTTCAGCCCTTCTTGAGCCTAAATTTCTAGAAAATTGATTTTTTTTTTCCAAAAAACCTATGTTTGCTCATTTTGACCCCTAGTTGTGAAAGTTAGGAATTTTTCGAACTGATATTTTTTGCTCAGCGGAAAATGCTGAATCAAATGAGCAAAATTATCTGAATATCCGAAAAAAATATTAAAATTTTTGAGCACGAAGAAAAAAAAACGTAAAATTCAACCAGAAAGAAGATGTTGTCTTATGATGATGGATAACAGCGTATGTGGTTTGGTTTAAAAGTTCAAGACTATAAGAAAAAAAAATAACAGTATAAGAAAAATTAAAATTTTACCTTGAGATTTTGTATAGGTTATTCGCGAATGAAATGTCGCAGGTTCGTATTCTAGAAGTTTTTTTCAAATGACCTTGATTAACAAAAACGGAATTAGTTTTAAAATATTCTAGAATACGAATTTGCAATATTTCTATCGCGAACAACCTATACAATCGTTTTACGAGTTAAATTAAACGGTTAAATAGATTTTTACTGCGAATACCTTAAACCCATCGTACACGAACTTTTCCAAATCGACGTAGCATTATCGAATTTTTTTTATTTTTTGGTACTAATTTACGCATTAAATTGTAGATTTTTATCTCAGTTAATTTTTCCAAATTGCAAAACTATATTAAACATCACTTAGCTGCGATGCTATTAGTGAAAGGAAACTTTTGACAAAATGTAACCGGAAAAACTCATTTTCTATCTCATCCCGTAATGTCCGAGATTTAGCAAAATGACTTAAGAACTTGCAACGTTTACGCGGTAAGGAAACACATCTTGTTATTTCGCAATTCGTTTGTAAGAAATAATGTTTGGTAAGACAGACCCATCTGTTGAAGGGCTCGGCCAATAAGGGTCGATTGTGCGTTTTGATAAACGGAGTGTTATACACCCCGACATGTTTTTCCAGCCCTTTTCGTTCGTTTATCCGGTCACTTTTTCCCAAATATTTTTTTCGTTTTTTTTCCGGGCAATTTTCAACGGTGAGAGTGGCCAGATAAATGCGTAGTAGGGGTATTTAAAAGTGTCTCTTATTGAAGTAGTTGTCTGTTATTTACGAAATCGTCTTGTAATTTTTCAGTTTCAGTTTTTTCTTATTTGGGTATTTCTTGTTTGGGGAACTTTAATTAATTTCAATTTACACAAAGATAAATTCATTATCATCAAAACTCTATGACAAGATACCCATAAAATATTCGTTTTCCTCAAAGTTCACGGTTTTGTGGGCGAGTAGCGGTCGTAATTAGGGCACTAGAAATTTAATTGAGTCAGATAGAAAAAAAAATACGATAAAAATCCAATTAAAAACTAAATTAGAGTTTTCTGCAGAAAAAGATACCTTTTTTGGAAAGATTTGTGGGTAATTTTCTACATTTTGCGTTGTTTTCGTGGAAAGGACCTTTTTCTTGGTCATAAATCAGAAAATAAATGCGCTTTTCCTACAGAGCACCGTTGTTTTCCGAAACGCACATAACGTTTTACCATGTTCACTATTTTCCCAATTTTGCTAACCCGCCCTGGCGCTGCAATTTTATCCGGCCCCTGCGAGGTTTATCTCTTGCTAGAGTATCCGGTCTGTTTTGAAAGGCCAAAGTGGTCGAATAATCCGGTTATTACTTTATGATCATATATGAGTAATAATAGCGTGCAACTCGCTTTTTTAGTTTCTGATCCTATAAGAATGCAAAATTTGAAAAAAAAGTCGAGAAGCACATTATTTTACTTCATACAATGGTGTTAAGAAATACGATTTGGTTTTTTTTTAAATTACGCAATTAGCTTTCTCACAACAAAAAATTGTGTAGATTATTAAGGACCGGTCACAGGAGTTATTTACAAAAATTATAGCAAATGACGAAAATAATTATAAAAAATAAGTTTCTATATTTTAAAATCTGTCTTAATGATTTGATTGTTTCTAAATTTAGACCATTATCCAAAGAAAAACGAAATTGATAGCGTAACGTTTAATATGCTTCAGCTCGCTTTAAAAATTTAAAGTTCGTCAAGTTCAGCGCGTTGCCCAAGTTCACGGGCAACAATTATGGTTCCGAAAATGGCATTATGGTATGCGGTGAACTTTCCCGCTAATGATTTTAAAAACCGTTTTGCGATTGAATAGTTCTGGTGGTTCCAAGACCGTTTTTCTGAGGCGTTAATTTTATAAACAACACCGGTGACCGGTCCCTAAATGTTATGTGTTATACAAAAATACTAAAAATAATTAAAAAATATCAAAAATAAGTGAAAATTATCAAAAATTAATAAAAATCATTAAAACTCAAAAAAAAAATTATTAAAAGTTATTAACATCTAGAAATTCTGCAAAATTCGTACGACTATTTTTCAATTTTCGTTTTAGCAACCCTATCATAGTCTAAGAAATGGCCTCTCAGAAATTACCTGTGTGATCCAGGCTGGGTCGGAGAACTGACCGTTGAGTAAATTTATTTAATAATCCGGCATTTTTTTACTTTTAAGTGTTTAAATTTTAATTCAATAAAACCCATAAAACATTTCACCGCAGAAAACCTTAACTGTCAGCTCTCCGCGGCCAAACTGTTGATTGATATAATTTAAAAATAATATAAATTAATTTCATTTATTCCTCTTTAAAATCCGCCCCCCTTCTTTATTGAATCAATTTTCAAGACAAACGTGTATTTTCATGTTTGTTACGTTTGTAAGCTAAAAAGACATTCTTTGAATTTTTTTTTTGTAATTTGGGGCACAATATTGAAAGTAATTATTTTAATAACACTAGGAATGAATTTGCGGTTCCAGAGTAGCTAATAATAGTAGCCAAGAACGCGTGGTAATTATGTGGTAATAATAACTTTATACTAATGCGGAATTGGTGTTAAATACGGCAGCTACAAATTATTATCAACTCTTAAGACCCTGTCGCTCACAGGGCAATAAACTCACTTGAGTTTAACTCTCAGACATTATTATCAATCAGCTTCGTATACACGAGTTTTATAGCCTTGTAAGATAGAAAACTTAAAGATAACAGCGCAGTGCTTAACGTATAAAGATATGGGAGCAGTTCAACTAGGGTGCAGCTAGCGGTAAATTACTCAAGTTGTGTTAACGATACCAGTTTTGTATTGAATTTAAAACATGTGTCGTTCACACCGATCAATCAGAAATGTTTACTCCCAGGGGGAAGTGTGTGCATATATGCACACGACTTGTTTTTTCGTCGATTTAAGGACTATGGAGGTCAAACGAGTATTGCTGACCCCCTCAACTTTTTGATAAAATTATATTGACCGTATTTTTTGCGTTAGTTGGAGATTTCAAACAGCTCTCTAGGGGGCATTTGTGGCCCAAATCAAATTCCGAATAGTCAGATCGACGTAGTTTGACAAGTTCTACAACTTGGCTTTACAAGTTTTCGTGAATTATTGCGAATAAGTGTTAATTTTTAAGTGTGTACATATATGCACACATTTCCCCCTACGGGTTATCAATTCACTCCTTCCCCCTGAGAGTTAAGGGTAGAGAGTTTGAAACATTTCCAGAAATTTCAACACAAAATGAACCCCGTGAATATTCCGAACACGATGTCAATTACGGTTATTCTGTATACCGTATACTAGGCTGTCCCAAGCTTTTGAGTTTGGGAATACCAAAAACAATCCAGAATAATCCAGAATATACATTTTGTAGCTTTTTCAAAACTATTTTCAAAAAAAAAAAAATTTCAAAATTTTTCGAAAATTTTGCGTAGGTTGAAAATAATTCAAAAAATTTTTTTATTAGAATTCGTCAAAAGGGGTCTCAGATGAAAGCCCTTGATTCACTGATCACGAATATATAAACATCAATAGCCTTTATAAAAAAAATACGTCCAAAAAATCAAGTTTAAAAATTGAAAAATCCCGAAAAAAACACTTTTTTCGACTTTAAATGCCATTTGGGCACACGTTTCGTCCTCCGCATAAATGGAAACTTAAATCGTGTTTTTCGGATTTACGCATGAACACCAAATTCGTTATGAAACCTGTTTTAGATGTATTTTCATGTGCCTAATTAACCCTCAAAAACGCAGCGTTGCTATATGCTTGGTTTTCTAGAAAACCGTGTTTAACTTTGAAAAAATATCGATTTTTTGGTCGGGTCCAGGTGAAAAATCGCGTTTTTCGGATTTANTTTCGACACAAAAAGAACCCCGTGAATATTCCGAACACGATGTCAATTACGGTTATTCTGTATACCGTATACGCTAAATACGTACCGTATGGACGTGTTAATTTTTCGCAGAAGAATAAAAAAACTAAGGCGAGAACGAAAATTTAGAACATTATTTTTTCAGTGTTTGCATGGGCTCAAAACGTTTTGTATTTGTAATTTGCCCACAAAGATGCGGTCATCGAATTCTTTTCACATACTACACAGTTAAATATGTGAACATGAAGAAAAAACAACAATCCGATTTCGTTGAAGATTAGTGCTCGTAAAGAAGTTTTTGAATGATGTCATTTGGCCCTTTTTATGTCTATTCGTGGCCAATTAATTTGATTTTCGTGAGAGCATAAATAACAAAACACATTCATCGTTACTAGTAAAATAATTTTTTGGGGTAACCGGAAATTTCAACAAAATTGACGCAA
>SCLG01000029.1:899926-942350 GCA_004367875.1 Oikopleura albicans
AAAAAAGCATTGGTACCAAAAGATCGTGCGTACAGGGTGAGAAAATATAGATGCTAAACCGTTTGGTTCGCGAGTGCGTTGAGCGAATATAAGTTACCAAAAACGGCTTAGCATCTATATTACCTCACCCTGTACCAAAAGCAACGCTCCCATACTTTTCAAAATATCAAAGTATCAATCAAAAGACGGTTTTCTACTTGTGATCAAGTCGACTTTTTCTTGAAGAATCAACTGTAGCAAACTTAGCTGAAGATTTTGTGCAAAATTGGACAAATGACTCATTACGGGTTAGTATTCAGTCGGGGCCAGTGTTCCGAAACTGCAAAAAACGCTACCGACGACCGTCGACGAACGAAATTATGGCATTTTTGGAACACTTGTCCGTGCCCTTGAAAGTCAACTTGACATTTTAAACACTCCTCAACGTCGATGAACTTTTTAATGATTTTTTCCCAAAAAACACAAAATCCTGATCGTATTGATACGCCGGCGATAGAAAGTAAAATACGTGTCAAATTTGGGATGTCAGTTCTGTTAACGTTCCATGGCCAGTAGTCAAGTACATCTTTTCCGCCGTTCGATCGAAAAATGGTTATAAGGTCTATAAAGAAATAATAAATAATCGAATACATGAGGTATCTTCCCAAAACCACATCTCCTGGTTAGCGTTAAACCGAAACCCATCGAGTTAAAACTCAAATATAAGTACACGGGACGCCCACCAAAGACTGCGGAATCAAGTACTTGAGTGATTTACCATTATCCTAATAAAATTGAAATTAAAAGACCCTTCAGGATATTTGAATCAAAAATTTTTTTTTCATCAAACTGAGCTACGATTAAAGTGCATATTTTTTTCATTTAACCTTTGAACACATGTGTATAACAATTCTTTCAAACCATAATGGGGAACTTATTGCACATTAACTTCGCTACAATTGGTTACGAGCCGTTGGTTAACAAACTCCATATAAGTTAACAGTCTGCTCCCGACAACTTTTCCGCCAACGCCCTACCCACGGAAATTAACAAACTTCACGTAAGTTTACAAAATTCACTTAAATTAACTCGTAGGGGGAAGTGTGTGCATATATACACACGACTGTGTTTTTCGTCGATTAAAAGCATAAGGAGATCCCGTAGGGCAAAATTGATATTGCTGACCCCCCTCAATTCTTAGAAAATTTACATTGACTGTATTCTTTCACATGTTCTGCCTTTTTTAGGTCTCGTCATTTTCTGCATTTGCCCAAATCCGGTTGTGCCGTAGTGATTTAATTACCTTACATTTTCTGTGAAAGCGAGAATATTTGCACCATTTTGACAGCAGCCGGCCAACTTTTTGGTTTTGATTTCACTAATTGATTGAACCGATTCCAGAATATCTCTTTAATCATGATTCTCCAGACGTTTACCGCTGTCGCCGAGTGGTTCACTTTTATCATAATCGTTGACCCAAACGGTTAACCTGTTTGGCTTTAAAATGTAATCACACTAGCCGCGATGTGACACTCGTTGGACTTATAGTGGTTTGCCAAAAGGCCTTCTAAATTGAACAACGGTGACCCCAGAATTAGCCTTTTTTATTCGCACCATTAAAAATTATAATTTGACCGTTTTTTCAGTTTAGTGCGACGAAGGGTCTGCTAAATCAATTTGCTTCATTAGCATAAAGTAAGCTAATATTTTTTCAACCGTTTTTTTACGCCAGTGGTGCTACGGAGTACTCGTACAGGGTGAGGTTATATAGATTCTAAGCCGTTTTTGGTTCGGGAGTAGCCTATGAGTCATAGACTATGAGTCACAAGCTTTGTAACAAAGCCCATGAGTCATACGTTGTGACCAGCATAAGCGACACACACCTGATCAGTCACTCAGTGACCTAATCATCTTTTTCAATATTCGAATTACAGTCCGCCGCCCAATTTGGTGTAAAATCTAATAACCTCTGCCAAGTATGAAGTAATGAACATTTTTTACTTATGAACATTTTTTACTTATGAGACTTTTTGACGGAAAAAAATAGAATTCTCTGAAACTCGCATATATGATACAGTTTGATCCGTAGATTACGTTGATGAAATAAAAAAATTGAAAGAGGAGACACGTTTTGGCGCTAGAGAGCATTTTCGAGGCCAAAAGGTCCCTTCACAAGTCTGAAAAGTCTCTATATGTAATATAACAACAAATAAAAAATCATACATACCCCAATATATCACGAAATTGAACCAAGTACAATTACTATTTTAGGAAATGGATTCTGTACTAGTCATTGTTCAAAAATAGACTCATGATGTCGAAAACAAAAGTGGATTTCATAGTTTCAGCTTATGTTATATAATAATCATATTTATTATGTGTTTATATGAACCAACGTTATATAGATTCAGTTATCGATCTTAGGTACTAAATGAAAACCATAACATATAAATTTCCTTTTTTCGCAGAAAAAAGTTTGATGCTGTTTCTATAGAAAACTTGTCTCTACCGCAAAAAGGTATTTCTTCTTTTTTATTTTTTTTTTGTTATTGCCGTCCTTTCATGTCGGTCATAAATAAAACTGAAATATAATAAAAATGCTCTCTAGCTCCAAAATCCACGTTCTTTTTTTGTACTGCGCTTTCTTACCTGATATGGATACAATTCATAATACACAGGGTGCGCAGTTATCTTGCGAAAATTTCCGCTCGTACGCTTATCTTGCGACTTTTCAGAATTTTGTTTTTCTGGATTTATTATAATTATGTGCTATGCACTGAGCAGTTATCTTGCGAAAAAACGCTCATCTTGCGACTTTTCAAGGCCGAAGTTCGCAAGATAACTGCGCACCCTGTGTAATAATCGTTCGGGAGCCATGAGTCGATTATGGGCCATAATTAATGGCGTAGTAGCAATCAACGCGAACTGCAATAAATTAATTATGTCATTTTCAGACAACGTTGATTCTATTGCTGCTATGTCATAATAAAAATTATTATTTTACCATTTAAGTAAAACAATTGTTTAGATAACTGGTTAGGTGGCGTATGTTAATTTAGAAAAAATGGACTATTAGCATTTAGAAAATACGGAAGGAAGAGGAAAACACGGTTTGAATTCACATGACAGGTAGCGTATCAATTCTTTGATTCGAACCAATTTATGAAAATAGCGTATTCACACCCTCCTATATTGTTTTGTTCGTATGTTTTGTGAGAGATTTCTTCATTTTTTCACAAAAATCTTTTAATGATAACGTTCAAATCACTTTTGATTATAATATTGGATCATATGTTTATGTTGAAGAAGTAAATCTACATTTCGAGGATAATATGTACCTCCATATAAATCTCCGCACATTTTTTTTTTATCTCACTTAATATACGGTATCACGAACGCTCATGATGTGATTATATATTTTTAGTTCAAATCTGAAACTTGCCAACGTAAGATCCAATACAATAACAATCTTATTTTTAACTTGCTGCCGCACTTTTTTCTTAGACGACCCGAAATAATTGAGGCTCAACTGTTTTTAGCTAAGCACTTTCGAAGAATACATGAAATTCGTATAGTTTCAGAAATCCGGATTTGTGGTTCATGCAAAACTTACTTGAGCACTTTTCTATAGAAGAATTCTTATGCTAACTTGCAGGGAGAAATGTGTGCATATATGCACACGACTTGGTTTTTCGTCGATTTGAGGCATAAGGCGGCCCCGTAGGCCAGAATTGATATTGCTTACCCCTCAACTTTTTGTGAAAATTTCATCGGCGGTATTTTATTTGCGTAGGTTGGATATTTCAAACAGCTCTCTAGGATGCCCTGATGGCCCAAATCAATTTCTTAATAGTCAGATCGACGTAGTTTGACGAGCTCTACAACTTGGTTTTACAAATTTTACCAGAATTATTTCGAAATATTGTGAATTTTGAAGTGTGTGCATACGTGCATACAATTTCGCTCTAAGGATCAAAAAGTCCTTCCCCTGAAGGTTAAGAAACATATTTAGTCGACGAAAATGTATTTCAAAAATTATTTGTCCTAATAGGTATTTGTAGGAGTCAGCTACTGGTGTGAGAAACAAAGTGTGACCCACACCAGTACAACTGTTGTTTGTTGAAGGTTTTCTAAATAATGTTATTCTTGGATAAAATCGTCATACTTTTTCAAAATTTTGTTCGTGGTGATCCTAGTTGATCCTAGTTGAAATCTCCAACCTACGCCAAAAAATACTGCCAATGTTATTTTTGCGAAAAGTTGAGGGGGGGTCATCAATACTTGTTTTGACCTACGGGGCCTCCGTATGCCTTTAATAAATCGACGCAGAGACAAGTCGTGTGTTTATATACACGCTTTTCCCCCTGGGTGTTAAGCAGAAAAGTTTTGTAGACCTTCCGCTCACGCTCTAAACAATTATTTTAACACTCATTGAGTACCTTCGGTGTTACGATAAGTAGTTAGGTGATGTATTGAAAATTTAGCAAAGAATACTGGATACAAATACAAACAATTTAGGGTTTGCATTTTTATGTGCATTTACCAACGTGTTTCGTTTTTTTTTCTGCCGCCTATTTATCTACCATAAATATAATTAATTAATTCATAGTAAATTATTATTAGCGTAGTTTGGTGCAAAATTATTTATATGTTGTGAAAAGTGCACGAAAAAAAAATGCTTGTGGTCGGCTTTATTGATCATCTCGTGCTCTTTTTAATCGCGAAATAAAAAAAAACGTTTAATTGAAACGCTTTTATAGCCGAGGGCAATTTGACTTATGGTATATTTTTTCTGTTCAAATTTAAAACTTTGTTCTGGTGGATTCCGTAATAACAAGCAATGAGAGCGTGAATGTTAACAGTTTATACAATTTAGAATAAACCACTGACTCAATTAACTCCCGCGGGCTGTTGGTACAAATATTTGTACCAACGCCGAAAATCATTAAAAAAATGCTGATTCATTGCGAAAATTGGGGATTCGAGTGTGTAGTGGTAAACTTGGACCCTTTCCGCAGTTTTTGACAATAGTTTCTTTTTTNAATCGTTGACCCAAACGGTTAACCTGTTTGGCTTTAAAATGTAATCACACTAGCCGCGATGTGACACTCGTTGGACTTATAGTGGTTTGCCAAAAGGCCTTCTAAATTGAACAACGGTGACCCCAGAATTAGCCTTTTTTATTCGCACCATTAAAAATTATAATTTGACCGTTTTTTCAGTTTGGTGCGACGAAGGGTCTGCTAAATCAATTTGCTTCATTAGCATAAAGTTAGATAATATTTTTCACCCGTTTTTAAACGCCAGTGGTGCTACGGAACACTCGTAGCCTATGAGTCATAGACTATGAACCACAAGTTATGTAATCAAGCCTATGAGTCATACGTTGTGACAAACATAAGCGACGCACACCTGATCAGTCACTCGGTGACCTAATTATCTTTTTTAATATTCGAATTACAGTCCGTCGCCCAATTTGGTGTAAAATCTAAAAGCCCATGCCAAGTATGAAGTAATAAACAATTTTTCACATGTATTACTAATATAACAACACATAAAAAATCACACATATTCCGATATATCACGAAATTGAACCAAGTACAATTACTATTTTAGGAAATGGATTCTGCACTAGCTAATGTTCAAAAATAGACTCATGATGTCGAAAACAAAAGTGGATTTCATAGTTTCAGCTTATGTTATATAATAATCATATTTATTATGTGTTTATATGAACCACCCTTATATAGATTCAGTTATCAATCTTAGGTGCTTAATGAAAACCATAACATATACATTTCATTTTTTGGCAGAAAAAAAACGTTTGGGGATAGTGCCGTATAGAAAATTTCTTTCTAGCACAGAAACGGATTTCTTCTTTTAGTTTATTTTTTGTTTGTTTGTTATTTCCGTCCTTTAATGTCGGTCATAAATAAAACTGAAATATAATAAAAATGCTCTCTAGCTCCAAAATAAACGTTACTTTTTTGAACTGCGCTTTAACACCTGATATGGATATAATTCATAATAGTAATCCTTCGGGAGCAGGGATGGAAAAAACGTGTGATTTTGGTCAAAATCTAATCCCAATCCCAATCACGCTTGAATCACAAAATCACGAAATCACAAAATCACAAAAGTTCAAATCACAATACCGCTAAAATCACGGTGTGATTTTGGTTAAAACCCAATCTCAGTCACAATCACAATCACGCTTAAATCACAAAATCAAAAAATAAGTTGATTATGGCATAGTAGCAATTTTCTTGTAATCAAATTAATTGTTATTTTCAAACAACGTTGATTCTCTTGCTGCTATGCCATAATAACAATTACATGCAGATCGTTGAGAATATAGACCACTTGTATAAAAGTTACAAGTGGATCAACGAAGATGCAGAGGAAGAGAGTAATAATATAATTTCATTGATATCAACATTCCTCTGATAAGACATGATATAATAAGTGCGATATAAGAAAACGAACAAAAAAAGCTCGAGATGACAAAAAGGCGCCAAAATGTCGCAAAGTCTGTATTTTTTAGTTAGCTGCATGTAATGAAGTTACACACAGCCGTTCTTATTATTATTTTACCACTTGTTTAGTACAACAATTGTTAAAATAACTGGTTAGGTTGCGTATGCTGGTTTCGAAAAAGGAAGAAGAAAACACGGTTTGAATTCACGTGACACGCAGCGTATCAATTCCGGTTTAGTTTGACCAAATTTAGGAAAATACTGTAATACTTAACACCATCTTATAGTTTTGTTTGTATGTTTTGTGAGAGATTTCTTTTTTTCACGAAAATCTTTTAATGATAACGTTCAAATCACTTTTGATTATAATATTGGATCATATGTTTATGTTGAAGAAGTAAATCTACATTTCGAGGATAATATGTACCTCCATATAAATCTCCGCACATTTTTTTTTTATCTCACTTAATATACGGTATCACGAACGCTCATGATGTGATTATATATTTTTAGTTCAAATCTGAAACTTGCCAACGTAAGATCCAATACAATAACAATCTTATTTTTAACTTGCTGCCGCACTTTTTTCTTAGACGACCCGAAATAATTGAGGCTCAACTGTTTTTAGCTACGCACTTTCGAAAAATACATGAAATTCGTTTAGTTTCAGAAATCCGGATTAGTGGTTCATGAGAAACTTACTTGGGCACCTTTTATAGTTGAATTTTTATGTTAACTCGCAAGCGGAAGTGTGTGCATATATGCAGACGACTTGGTTTTCGTCGATTTAAGGCATTTTCCATTAAGGCAAAAATCCATTGTTTGTATAACAATTTGTTTTTGCGTAGATTGGATATTTCAAACAGCTCTCTAGGGGGCCCTGGTGGCCCAAATTAATTTCTTAATAGTCTTAATACTTTCACCAGAATTATTGCGAATAATTGTTTCACAATTTCCCTATATGGCAACGTATTTCAAAATTGTTTGTCCTAATAGGTATTTGTAAGAGTTAGCTACTGGTGCGAGAAAAAAAGTGTAACCAACCAAATTTCGCTTGTAGGTTAACAACAGTACTCGGTGTTGTCTATGGTGAGACCCGCGTCAAACTCGGTGACAAACTGACGACCCACACCAGTACGACAGTTGTTTGTTGAAGGTTTTCTAAAGAATGTAAATATTGCATAAAATCGTCATACTTTTTGAAAATTTTGTTCGTGGTGATCTTAGTTAGCGGGTTATAATTTGTTCGAATCGTAATTGATATTTTAAGACCACGCAGGAGTTAACAAAACACCGCTGAATTCACTGATTTTAACTCTCAGGGGAAAGGAGTTTTTGGGAAACCGTAGGGGGAAAATGTGTGTTTATAAACACGCACTTAAAAAGTTCACAATAATTCAAAAAAAAAAATGGTAAAGCCAAATTGTAGAGCTCGTCAAACTACGTCGATTTGACTATTCAGAAATTGATTTGGGCCACCAGGGCCCCTAGAGAGCTGTTTGAAATCTCCAACCTACGCCAAAAAATACCGTCAAGGTTACATGTATTTTTTCGAAAAAATGAGGGGGTCAGCAATACTCGTTTTGACCTACAAGACCTCCATATGCCTTAAGGCCTCCATATGCCTTAAGTTGACGCAAAGACAAGTCGCGAGTTTATATACACGCACTTCCCCCCGGGATTAAGCAGAAAAGTTGTCTAGACATTCCGCTCACGCCCTTAACAATTATCTTAACACTCATTGAGTACATTTGGTGTTACGATAGGTAGTTAGGCGCTGTATCGAAAAATTAGCAAAGAATACTGGATACTAATAGAAACAATTTAGGGTATGCATTTTTGTGTGCATTTACCAACGTGTTTCGTTTTTTTTCTGCCGCCCATTTATCTACCATAAATATAATTAATTAATTCATAGTAAATTATTATTAGCGTAGTTTGGTGCAAAATTATTTATATGTTGTGAAAAGTGCACGAAAAAAAAAAATGCTTGTGGTTGGCTTTATTGATCATCTCGTGCTCTTTTTAATCGCGAAAGAAAAAAAAAACGTTTGATTGAAACGCTTTCATAGCCGAGGGCAATTTGACTTATGGTATATTTTTTCGGTTCAAATTTAAAACTTTGTTCTGGTGGATTTCGTAATAACAAGCAATGAGAGCGTGAATGTTAACAGTTTATACAATTTAGAATAAACCACTGACTCAATTAAGTTGAGACCCCACAAACTATACTACACTGTTGACTGTGACGTTATGCAATGTACAGTTTTTCAAACATTTACATCAAAAAGAACAAAAACCTAAAAATGGAAGAAACTAAACACGTACAGGGGGTCGCCAAATAAAGGTCGGTTTCGTGTTTTGAAAAACCGACACTTATATGGCGGCCCGACCCTTATTTGGCGACCCAAGGATAAGCACATTTTATTGCTGATACTATATGAAAAAATGTTTTTTACGTTTTATTCTGTATTTAATTAGTTACATTTTATTAATTTATTTAAATAATAAATTAGAGTTGAAAAATTTAAATTAATTATGTCGATAACTGGAAAAAATATCCGTAGGAATCAACGTTAAAATTAGCCACCCTTATTTGGCGCAATAATATTTTTCCAGAAAAAAACGATCTTTGGCGAAACCGACCCTTATTTGGCGAGCCCCCTGTATAAACTCAAAAATGGAGAAACCTATTTTTCGATTCGATATTCCTTCATTTTGACGTTGTGCCTAATAAAAGGGATCACTACAGTTCAAATGTAAGAGAAAAAAGTAGCCATAACTTATGGCCCATAACCACATTTTTTTTCAAAAAAATGTAATTTGGGCATTTGACGTAAAAATATAAAGTGGATTGTAGTGGGCTTATACACTTTTGGCTTAAGTTTACCCTGTCAAGTAATAAAAAATATAATTTGGGCACTTAATGAGTTGACCAAATTATAGCCCATTTGAAGCCTTTAAATCAAATTTATCATGTGATATGTTGAACTTGAGCCAAAACTGAATTTGTCCAATAAAATCCACTTTTTAATTTTACGTCGAAAGGCCAAAACACTTTTTTTTTCGAAATAAATTGGTGGTAATGGCTTGTTTCACTCTAAGGTATACGCGGGACGTAAAATGGAGATAAAATTCGTTAGGAGCAAAACCCCTCGAAATTTTTTTTTTAAACGATAGCTCTCGACGAGCTGGTTCTGATTAGCATATCTAGAATATCACACCGAATTGTACGCTTTCAGGAATCACGTTTTAGAATATAGTTACGATACCGTAACGATTCATAATTTTTTTCTTACAGCATCATCTAAGTCCACAAAAATTACACCTGCATGCAAAATTTCAGCTCCCTGCGACAATTTTTGATTTTTCGCTGGGCAACCCTAGCGGGACCTGTTCATAAATTATTGATAATTTTCCACTAATAACATTAAATGTAGGGCTCATTTTTTATGTCTTAAACGTTTCAAAAACTAATAAATGGAGGATACAATCGTACAGTATGATCATACAGTCGGTCTTGACGGATGAGCTGAAAGTTTTTTTCTCAAGAACATGAAAGATAACGGCGCACCAGGTATATTGATGTTAGTAACAATTGCGGCCACCCTATGACACCCCTTTATATGAAAGTCATCGTCGTTTTGAAGAAGATAATTATTATTCGAACGTGATTTCACGATCCAAGAACTGTGAATGTTTATTACATGTGTTCTAAAGAGATATTTTTTTCATTTATGTAACATTCCAAGCTTATAACATAGTTTCGTTTACTTTTCGGGGCAAAAGAAGCGGCTTCGGAGAGGTAATCAGAAAACGAAATGATCAATCGACGTGGCCGTTTACGATTAAAAATAATCTTCACTGACACCGTTTGTTTTCGTTTCTTTTTTTGTCACAAGAGATTACTTGGGTAAACCTTGTTAACTCTCAGGGGATAGGACTTTTTGATAACCCGTAGAAGGAAATTGTGTGCACGTATGAACACACTTAAAAATTAACAATAATTCGGAATAATTCTGGTAAAACTGGTATGGCCAAGTTGTAGGGCCCCCTAGAGAGTTGTGTGAAACATCCAACCTACGCAAAAAAAAATACCGCAAATGGATTTTCTCGAAAAGTTGAGGGGGGTCAGCAATACAAATTATGCCCTACGGGGCTGCTTATGCCTTAAATCAACGAAAACCCAAGTAAAAAGAAAAATTGTTAAATCTAGAAACATTTTGAAGATTATTTATGTTATTAGTTGAGTACAATAATTTATCCATGATATGATTCCAATAAACTGTATAATTTGTACAGTCTTTGTGTTAACACCGCCGTTTTTAGAAACTGGATTCTAGATTTGATGGAACGCTGCGTTTCACTCGATTTTCTCGAAATTTGAGTCAAATAAAGGTGCGTTGGCCACGGCACGATAAAAAAACGTGCAAGACAGTCTGGTTGAAATGCAGCACGACGCTGATAAGTACCAACGTGATAAATAAAACGACTTAATTGGAATTTTAACTTTTTTTTTATTTAGCATGAACTGAATGTGATAGTACGTCGTAGATAAACAGAGAAGCCGAATGGGGTCTAGACAGTAATTATCCGGTTAGAATTAAGGATTGAAATCAGAAACGTACTCAAAACGAGATGCTATTTCGGGTTAGGCATCGTGATAGTTTTTGGGTTCAATAATCCTGATGGGTAATCCTACGGGTTATAACTTATAAGGGGTANGACTTACCGAGTTTGCCGACCACGAAACGCTCAAAAAGGCGTTAGCGGCAAACCAGGCGCAATTGGCGGAGGTGACCGAGGAAAACATCCACCTGAAGCATTGCGCCTCCGAGAATGAAGTGCTCAAAATGAAATGCTCAAATTACGTGGAGCAGAAGAGCAACCTTCAAGAGCAAAACCACTTTGACAAGAAACAAGGGTGGTTTTTTCAAAAAGCCTCAACACAAAAATTGATATTAACCCCGCACGGCACAACATGTTTTTAGGCACACGTAGCACATGCATTAATTGCGCCAATGATACCTAAATTTATAAGAAAATCAACATAAAAATATTAGCGCAATTACATGTGCTGCACTCGAAAAATCATATTTTTGCAGCGCCTTTAATTAATACACTCGCTGGAAAATATTATTCTTTTCATATAATTTTCAATCAAGAATTTAATTAAATTATTGTAAATTAATTAATTGAAAACCGAGCTGAGTTGATAAATTATCAACTTATTATAAGATTTACGACGTTTCGATTCCGTATATCAAGTGTAAAAAGAATCGGGAAAAGCGTCTGGCGCGAAATGACACTATCATACTGAATGCGGTCAATGAACCATTGCGCAATTTGGCCACCGATACGCAAGATGACCAAAAATCAGCGAAAATCAACAAAAATCGCCAAATTCAATACAAAATTTTAGTATGAAAAATTTTAGGCCAGCTTGATTGATAGAGCTAACTAGGTGCCTTCAGATGACAAAAACAGAAAATTGACTACATGCCTTACATATCTTTTGGAGGTTTTCTTAACTTTTTTTTTTGGCCAACTTTAGAGGTCCGTGGGGGGTATGTATAATGACCAAAAATTTTGTCAAACCTTTCTGAATATATTTGAAGAGAAAACGACTTCATTTCGGAGACTAGATTTCTCAGCCAATAGGGTATGGCGCATGCTTAAGGGTGGAGAAATGGCACAAAAACCACGTCGAAAATTGAAGGTAATTTTAAACGTACGCTGACATATGGACGTATAACCCGTGTTTTAATTATATCAATTAATCAGTTAACTTAACTCGTCCCCGTATGCAAAAAGACGCACCCCGTCCCCGTACAGCGTCTGCAATTTTGCAGACGCACTTTAAAACGCTGTCAAGAGCAAACGCTTAACTTTTTTAACTTGATTTTTTTTTCTTTTAACGATAGAAGTATTCTTTGATTATTTATAGTTTGAATTGTTATATATGAAAACACATTAAGGTTCAAAGCGGCATGATAAGTAAGCCTTCAATTTATCCATGTTTTTTTTTGTTCTTTTTTATTTTATAGCCAAACGATAGGTGATTTTAAACTAAGATTTTGACCAAAAGAAGGTAAACACATGGTGCTTGGTTTGATAGCAGAAAAAGTAATTGACAAACATAGAATCATGCCGTGGACAGAACAAAACGGTGCGTGTCTAGCCGGATATGTGTAGCGCGGAGACGCTGATAATCATAAATCCCGCTACAGACAATTCCAGAAACTCTAATTAACACTTTTTCCTGGTAACTTTTTGAACTCTACATTTTGGCCAAAACTGTTTTTCCTAAAAAAAATTTTTTAAATCACAAATTTGGAGAAAAAAAAGGAAAAATCACTTTTGGTTTAAGCCATTTAAAATAAAAACTAGACCATGAAATAATTTATTTTTGGTGTTAAAAAATTGAATATAAAATTCTGATTTAGTATACAAATGCAATATTTATTTATTTACCGCTCAACTTACTTTTTTTCGACGTTTAAAGGCGCTGTTGCTAATTTAGACACAAAAAGTGAAAAAGGTGTCGTCGGCCACCCGCATTTTTACGGAAACAAAAAAAGGAGAAAAAAAATTAAATCCTACAGAAAGAAAAAAATCGCTTCAAACCTAGAGTTTTCGAAACGAAAATCAAATCAGAGATGAACGAAATACTTTTTCTAACGAAATAGAGAGGCTGTCTGCAATTTGGCAGACGGAAAACGGGGACGAGTTAACAACCTGACAGCAGAACGACGACAACCTCCACCTGTCCAAAACGGGACAGATGTACCTGAAAGAGTACATCTTGACGGATGTACTTAGAGTATCCGCAGGCGCCAGAAACGAATATCAAAACCGCCGAGACAACCACCACTTCGAATACCACCACGGAACCCGCCGCTACGACAACCACCGCAGCCGAAGGAACTTCCGTGGCAACCACTTCAAATCATAAAACAGGGACTGTTAAATCACCCACTTTCAAGTTCACTAAAATGAATGCGCGGATTCGATGTCAGAGGAATAAATGGACGCGCGGATTTAATGTCAGACTGCCCTGAATGGGCATGGTGTAAGATGGCAATTGTGCGAAGAGGAATTTTTCGAAACAAATATAAAATTGCGAAATATTTCGCATTCCGTTGGTTGTCAAGACGCCCAAAACATAATATAAAAACAACCAGCCTTGCAAAAAACCAGCCAGATGAAAAATCAAAAAATATTACTTTTTTAAAACCATTATTTTTAATAAACGTGTCTCCCACCTTCAAAATGTATATTACTATATCACGAACTGCATGGACAGTCTAATTCAATTATCAGGGACAACTCTTATGAAATATTTCAAGCTCACCTATAAGGGGTACCTGTAAAGAATATTTTATTCTGGTTTGATTCTATATGGCTAAATATCAACTGTAACTTATGCATTTGCTGAGCTGCTTTATCTTGGCAAGAAGACATTTTGTAACTGAGACAAGAAACTCTATGTAGTGTGTTTTTTTTATTTTTTTCATACACAAATTCTAGAACAAAAAACAAAACAAAAAACACTGTACATCCAATACTTTTTTACAGCAAAAACTGCTTGGTTTATAGTTTCGAAAAACCAGGAAAGGGTCCACCTGGGCCGAACAGCAACTAAATAGAATAGAATAGAATTCTAACATAATTCCATTTATTTCTGATATTTCGGCATTACGCCATTTTCAAATATTTTGCGGCTAACTAATAAATACAAAATACTTTACATATACATTTTAGAATATTTATATAATATAGTGCCTTATTAACAAATTATTTGAATACGGGCTCCCATTTCGCCAAATTCATCATTATTCAAAATAATCTGTTAATAACGCACTGTATTATATAAATATTCTAGAATGTCTATTTACTCTGTAAAGTATTTTGTATTTATTAGTTAGTCGCAAAATCTTTGAAAATGGCGTAATGCCTAAATATCAGAAATAAATAGAATTATGTTAAAATGGAAGTCTCAAATAATCAATGAAAAGAATAGAATTCCATACAAAAAACCGTTTGTGAATACCTATGTTGGTTTTCCCGCAATGTTCGTTCCAAAAAAAGTAATTCTTGGGTCGGGTTAAAAAAGCGAACTTAGCAAAAAAGTTCTTGTGTTACGGTTGTGTAAACCATATCGTTACACTTGACATTCCAAAGACGGTTTCGATATGGATGTAATCATAAAATTTATATTTTTATGAACAATATATCCCGTCTGTTATTCATTAATTACGGGGGAAATTGCGACTTTAAAAATATTCCGATAGTCTATGTAATACATATCATGTGTTTTATATAAAAAAAGTTTTACGATATTGGGTAAGCGTGAACTTGGCCAAAACCCTTCCGATATGGTTTCCACAACTGTATAAGCTCAAGTCAGTTTTCTAAATGAATTAAAGATCAAGTCACATTTTTGGGCCGTGACCTTATAACTGACCCCCTGAACAAATGTTAACCAAAGTTGTGATCTATGCTTCCCCGACTATAAGAATACCAGAAACAATATGAAAAATCCAGAATATACGTTTTGTAGCTTTTTCGAAAATTTTCCGTGAAAAAAGGGTAAAAAGGTTCTTTTTAGAATTAGCCTAAAGTGATCTTATATAAAATCCATTTATTTACTGATTACGAATATATAAAACTCATTCAACAAAAAAGTTTGATAAATGATGAAAAAATGTGTTCCCTATAAATAAAAACCCGCCTTAGGTATCTTTGAAGCCTTGTGCCACATTGAACGACGCGACCTCGCCGAACAAATGCGAACGAAAGCAAACCAAGGCCCCAATGAAGATAAGTCGTGCTCTCTTCAATGAGAAAAAACCAAAAACAAACAAAAGACTGTCAATGGTTCCAAAAAAGTATTATTTTTTCACTGCATGAACAAGCAGCATCCATATCTTACCTCTTGTATATTATTAATATTTTTTTCTTCAAATTGCTATTTTTTCTTCAGCCACCGCATTATAGTGGCATGGTGTTTGTTTTTATGGGCTTTATTTTCCATTATTCGCTCTTTATAGGACCAGTTTAAAAATAGGTCAGTTGTGCGCTAAACAAAAGAAGCGATAAAGCAATAAAACAATGTAAAGCACAGACAATTTAGATTGCAATTTCATTTGGTTTTGAATTCTAGACTATTTAGAATTCGATTTACTGTCAAATTTTGTAATTTGTCCCACCTAGTCGGGTTATATAATATTTCAAGGCATCAAATGTAAAGCACAGAAAATTTCGATGAAAATGGCTTGAATTCTAGATTAGCTAGGTTTACCATTGGTCACATTTCCGTGGTTTTTGATTTCAACCTAGAATTTCTAGATTTGACACCGTCAAATACATGAGACATATACGCCAAAGCCGAATAGTTACAGCCTACAAGAAAATAATAATTCACCTATCATTAGTTTCCGAATAATGTTCCTGCCCCACCTCAAGAAATGTAAACGCGTATCGACCCTAATCCGGAATAGTTTTAGAAATATTGAGTTCCGTGACGGGACTGCCGTCTCTGTCATGTTAGCGGATTAATTTTTCATGGATTTAACATGCGATAAAATTGTACATGCTGAATTTACGATAATAAGTAAACAAGAAGGTTGGTTATAAGGTCAGCTATTTGTACCGTTATAAGGTCAGTCAGTTTTTTCCCACTAAGGTCATGTCAGTTATTTTGAGAAGCTTTTTTAAGGCAAAGCCTCCTCTCCGTTCACATTTTTTCTAAAAAAATTGACAACGCAAAAAATTTAATCGTTTTAAAGACAAGTCATTTTTTAGACATTAACCTTGTAACTTACCGCCTGTACTTAGTTTAGTGAGTGCGCCAATTCTCATGACGAAGTGAGAGTCGGTTACTTATTTTGAAGAACCACACTTTACGCCCCTGTGCATGGCGACAATTTTTGTTGTTTTTGATAAAAAAAATAGTTTTTTAAGTGCATTAGGGTCAAATTAGTTTTTTAGGTCTGACCTTATAACCAGACTCCCTTGTACTCCGTAAAGAATTTTTGATTTCTAAACTGGCCCTTCCGTTCCTTTTTTAAGTACATTCTCGACCCAAAATAAATTTGAAGAAATAAATTTTTAAGAATTCCAAGTTCGAGGCGGGGCTCTTTAATTCCTATTTGTACTTTTTTATTCGCAAGTGGTTTTAGTTGTGAAGATGTCAAGCTCATAAAAAGCGAAATCCATGTCCCAATTTTGTTCTTCAATACGTTAAAACGTTCTGCCTTGAAAACGAATTTTGTAAACCTGCATGACATGTTACTGCTTCAAAATGAAATGAAAAAAAAAACACAAATATATTTATAAAAATTGATAAATCATTCTATAAGTTTTTATGGTGGACATATATAAAACGTAGCTACATATACTAAGTAAACCCCCCTGCGAAGTTATCAAGCCGTTTTTCCCGCTCGTTTTTTAAAGGTCTGTTTTTTCTCATTGTTGTCCAGGAACACCTATATTCAAGTCATACAGAGTATATATTGAACACTGCGCAGTAATCGGTCATAGTACAAAGCCTGTACTAAATACTGGTATGTCCGGACCGAAATGCCCAAAAGAAATAGGGAAAATTAAAAAAAAACAGTTGGTGATAGCTTGAGCATACGCACAGGGAAAATGTACAGAAAAAAATGTTATTGATGATGTAAAAAGTCGTAATCTAAGTGATAATGACTAATGTCAATGTCATGTTTGTCATCAAGCATGATACTAGAATAAATACCCTAAAAATTAAATTTTAAAAAATAGACTCAAATCAGATGTACCGTATGTTTTAAGTTATTTCAACATAACCACAACTAGTAACAGAAGACAAAACAAAAATATATTATTTTCTCACATTACATTCACTACGAATGGCAAAGCAAGTATGAGTTCATATGAGTTAAACATTAGTTATTTATGAATAACCTATTTACAAGAGAAAAAATTGATAAATAATTACGACATCTCCAGGTTTGGCCGATTATTTATAAGGGGTCGGTGTGTTTATCACATAAACCGACTTGATATGTTATTAAAACTTTTTTCTGATAACGAAATACAGAAGTGATAGATCGCTTGGTATTCAAGGGTTAAAATGAAGGAAAACTCTTTTTACTTGAGCGGGCTATAAGATACGCCATGCAAAGATTTTCCGGGTGGGTAGTTATAAGGTCAGGGATTTTCTACTTTGTTCATGTTTTGTCTTTTTGGAGTCCGAAATTTGGACAGGTCGCTTTTTTTTAGCCCGACAGAAGAATTAACTTTTTTGAAACGATCATTACGGGAAAACCAATATAGGTATTGACAAACGTTTTTTTGCATGGAACTGGAAAATGTTGGGGCTAAAATTTTTCGGACCGGACCCAAAACCGGAAGTACCGGTAATTACCGGTTAAAATACAAAAAAGGCCATATCTCGCCCCAACATTTTCCAGTTCCATGCAAAAAACCGTTTGTCAATACCTATCTTGGTTTTCCCGCAATTATCGTTTCAAAAAAGTTAATTGTTGTGTCGGGCTAAAAAAGCGACCACACAATCATTGTTCAGAAAAAGTCCAGCATTTTTAGTCACTATAAGGCAGTTTAAGCCCTTGCCCACTAACTGTTTTTTCACGATATACCGGTACTTTTATATATTTTGAGTCTACTTAAAAATATGAATTTGGATTTGTACTTGTATGATCAAATCTAACGGCATATAATACATACTATTTATGGTTTAGAGTCGTATCGGATATCAACTTGGCCGTAAATATGCGGTTGTTGGATGAATTTGACTCGATTGAGTTAGAAATCTCAAATGTACCAGATTCCGTGGCTGCAAATTTTATAGACTCTGGGACATGGAAGGACAGATTGCGACGCTCCCTTCTCTATCCCGACACTCAGGATACGGATGACGTTTTACCACTTCCAATTTCCGGTAAATAAATCTAATTCATTTTATACTACGAAACAATAATTTTTGATTTTGTAGGGATTCTAGATATCCCATTTTAAGAAACCGGTATGTCTAGATTAGGCATCTGCTTATTTTATAGGGTGGTTATAAGGTCTGAGATTTGGACCGCTATAAGGTCTTATAAGGTCATATGGTCTTTTTTGAGATTAATGTCCAATCAAAAGCATATTTTTTTGGGAAAAATCATGGCTTTTTACGCTTTTTTGGATGAAATTATGTTTACTACATGTATAAAATGGTGTCTTTTTGAATTTTTTTTCGGACGTCCAATTTCGTTGAAATGGTTATAAGGTCAAGTCATTTTAAGTGTATTTATGTCGAGTCAGTTTTTAGGTCTGGCCTTAAAACTAGACACCCCGTAATTATTCGAAATAAATTTTATTTTCCCAGAATTCTGCGTGGAAAAATATCGCGAATATGCGCCGTCCAATTTGAAGAAGTTGGGGCCCCGTGTTGCCTCCCGCCTATCTCGCAATACGTGCTTAAGTCCATCCGCCGTCGTTACGTCAATGATCTACCTACAACGCCTCAAAGAAACAAATCCAGAATATTTGAAAAAAGTCCCTTCTTCCGATCTCTTTATTGTGTCGATGATGGTGGCCTCAAAATATCTTTTTGATGATGGCACTGGTAAGGAACTCATTTTCAAACAGCACACAAAAAACTTTTGTAACAATTACTTAAAAACCGATAGATCGGGACCGTTGGAAGGTTAAGTCAGTCTTTTAGAAACCAAGTTTTTTTGAGCGGATACCCAAATATGACTTTTTGGATTTTTTCCAATACACATTTTCAAATATTTCACTACAGGGAGGGTTGGTTATAAGGTCAGCCATTTGTGCCGTTATAAGGTCAAGTCAGTTTTTTTGCACTAAGATCAAGTCAGTTTTTTTCAAGATAAATCATGTCTTTTTTCACTTTTTTTGGATGAAAAAATTCAGCAAAAATGTAAAAAAAATGGGGTTGGTTATAAGGTCAAGTCAGTTTTCAAAAATGCATTCAAGGTCAAGTCAGTTTTTTTTGACCTTGACCGTATAACCAACCCCCCTGTAGTTATAAGGTCAAGTCAGACCTTTAGATAAAATCATGTTTTTTAGATTTTTTTATCTTCCTAATTTTCCTGGTTTACAACCTGAAAAACATAATGTCCTAATTTTCTCTTGATTTTAGTTTTTAGTATATTTATTGTCGATGGTATTCCGGGTTGTTTCAAGTTTTAAATGTTTAGATGACGAATGCTACAATGATGAGTGGGCAAACTGCATGGGTTTTGACCTGGAAGAGCTTGGACGTCTTGAGGTTGAGTTTCTCGCCGCTCTTGATTGGCGATGTCATGTGGATAAGGATCAGTTCGTTGCAGTTTTACGCACTTTTGAGGCACAGCTGGCGCTCGCACAAGCCGACAAGATGGGAATGTTTACTTATAATACCACACGCAACATAGATATTATGGGTGCGTACTTATGTCATTATAAAATTAGTGCCCAGGAAATAAATGTACAGGGGGTTAGTTATAAGGTCAGCCATTTGTGCCGTTATAAGGTCAAGTATGTTTTTTTGCACTAAGGTCAAGTCAGTTTTTTTTTGAGTAGCATGCTTTTTGGGAAAAAACTTTAAAATCATGTCTTTTTACGTTTTTTTGGATGAATAATTATGTGTGCAAAAAATATCTAGATATCTATGTCTACATTTTTTTCCTGGGCACTAATTTAAAAGTTAATTTTAACTTGGCTCCTTGAAAGTTTTGATGTAATAAACATGGATAAAAATGAATTTAGTTTCAATGGGCGAGACGGTAAAGCTGATCTCGAAATTATTTTTCATTTCTGCCGTCACCCTGGTTGGATTCACGTCCATCATCAACAACCTGGCCGCCAAAATCGCCGAAACCCGCACCACGGAAACCGACCTTCAGACCGAAAACTGGAATATGACCTTTTCTGCCGCCCATTCAACAATCGTACCCGGTGGGGTACGCCGGGATCATCCAATTGAGCAAAAGGCCAATGTCACCCAAAATGTGCCCAATCTTGATCGCGTCCTCGACGAGGAAATGCGCAACATTATGGACGATAAAAATTTGACCGCCGATTTAACCCCCAACAACCACACGGTCACTATAACCCAGGATCCAATCACTCAGACCATTTCAAAAATAACCAGCGCTACTCAATTCGGCTCATATCTGATGATGACTCCTCAAGATCAAATTGAACTCAACACCCGACTTAAAGTTTCCGTCATTATTTGATGAGTTATGAAATTTGGTCAAAATTGTGGGGGGAAAAATCAAAATGTCTCAATTTATTTTTGCTCGATGTCGCAAACCCTACTAATTTCTTAAAACTAAAAAAATGGATTCCAAAATGGACTTGTTTTAGTAAATACGTCTTTTTATGTTTATATTACCGTGTGTCCGCGTTTTAAGTGGTACTACGCGCTATAGTTAAATAAATAACGTTTTTTACTGAGGTTGATTATAATTCCTGAAATTTTGTTAATTCATTTTTTTTTTGGTGTCCGAATTCCAAGGGAAAAATTGGTACCAAAAATCACAAACATGTCTTTATGATAAGTTTTGATTCTCCTATAAATTTAAGCGGGAATGTCTGAGAAATTAATTCTTTCGAAATCAATTATTATCGAGACATAATTATGTCGGCATCGACTAAATTGGTATCATGTATTTTTGGTCGAAAGTATAAGAGGTCGAACTGTTAAAATGCATTAGTCAGAATTGGTCTAAAATTTGCGTCGAAGTCTGACTTATTCTGTTTACACTATGGTCCATATTTGTCTGGTGGAAAGTGTAAAGGGAATAAGTCAGACTTTGACGCAAATTTTCGACCAATTCTGACTTATGCATTTTGACCTTTCCACATCTTATACTTTCGACCAAACATACATGATACCAATTTAGTCGGTGCCCGCTATTATAAGTAATCTCCCTTAGTAAATATTTACACACAATTGTGTTATGCACTATATAATGTGGAATTTTCAATCCCATTTAGCTCCAAACGTACAAAAACGTATTCACTTTTACAATATCCAATAAAACTTCCAATTATGTCCCCCTTTTCTGTTTTTTTTTTTCTTTGTTTCACACGTTCGCATTAGTTAACACGAAAATTAGTAACAGTTACGCATAAAAATGATCGTTCCTTTGCAACAAAAGAGGTTTTTCAACCGAAGTTAATCTGGTTTTGCACACCTCATTTTGTCGGACGACAAATTTTCGAAAAAAAAACAAAATATTTTCGGAATTAGTTGACGTAACTGTGGTGTGTTCCATTTTATTACAGTTCAAAGTAGTATGAATGGTGTGAGGCAATTGTCCTTCGTATTAGCTTGTTGAAGCACGACCTCAGCGTGTGGTTAACCGGTTACGCGTAATTACGGTTTGCCAGGTTTTTTTGCGAAAATTTTTAACCCCACAACGTATTTGCTCCAGAAAATGGGAAACAGGCTCTTATTGACCGAAATAAATTATAAAAATTGCAATTTTTGTGTTTTTGAGCAAACTGTAATCACGTTCCTGATCAAATACGGTTCGGGGTTAATATTGGGCATCTTAAATTTCGCACACTGAGTCGTATTTGATAAGTTATTTCCAATTCATTTTATAGCGATATTTATCGCAAAAAATCATTCGTCGTTTGATGTTTCTTGAACCTTGTTTTCCCTGCTTTGTTTTTTTTTATATTTTAAAATATGTGCATACAAATTATGCTCATATAAGGAGATGTCTGTATAATGATTTGCAACATATATGTGACATATGATATTTCAGAATGAGTGCGCTAATTATTTGCTTTAAAAAGTTTTCAAAGTTTTTCAAATTTGCGTACAAGTGGCTTTCTGGGTGAAAAATATAGGAAGGTTCTTGAGCAACAAACTTATTTACAAAGTCTGTGTATCAATTCTAGAGTATATTTCATGTGGGACAATTTCCCTAGCCCCAATCGTCATTTGGTATGATATAAATTATATTTGCAGTGTTCAAAAGCTATCCCACCATTTCTAGATCGGAACGGTACCAAAGCGTTTTTATTTTTGTATTTTTGAAAATTTTCTAGAACTCCTAAACTTTATGCCGTAAAAACACGAAAAATTATTATCGCTTGTTATGATTGAAGATAGCCTCATATCAGCGCAACTTTGTCAAGGCGATTTATTTTTGAGAAAAGTAAGTAATTTTACTTTTACTGTAAGAAGGTCGACACTTTCTAGTTTTGGCAAGTTCACAAAGTTTTTGTATTCTAGAAATTGTAAAAAATCTTAATGAAACATGTGGGCATAAATAACGCAATACAAGAGTATCATATCAATCTGCACTGATTTACAGTTTATTGATGTTTTTACCAAATACCCGGTAAAGTTGTTCTCTTTGAAATATATTATAGAAAAAATCGTTCTCACAATTATCCCTTTGATTAGAGGTGTTTCAATCATTGTTGATACCAATTGGTTTCCCCTAAAAACCTAAAAAAGTAGTTGGGTGTGTTATGTTTCGCCAATTGATTCAAATCGTGTTTATTGATGATTTTCTGGAGTTTCAAATTATATTTTTTACCGCCTGAAGTTCTTAACCCTTGATTATTGAATGAATGAGAGAAAATAATACGCTTTTTGGTATAAATGCAAAATTTTGAAATTTAGAATGACAATTCGAAAACGCCCGCGAAATGACAATACTGATCAGCCATTGGTTAAACGCGCAAACTTAGCAAGTTCAGACAAAGATGGTCTGAAAAAGTTTTTAGCCTCGTCATATTCTGACTTGGCGGGATATGAAGAGGCCGCCCGCGAACGGTATGTCTTTTCATAATCATTCACACTACGATATTTTTCTAATTAATTTTTAGTCACACTCATAAAAACCAGCCCTTATTTGAGTTTTTTTGGTTTACCATTTTTGGAATGGTATTGAAGTAGTTTTTTAGTTTAATTATTGCTGTCAAAAAGCGTGAATCGGAAGAAATTGACCTTTCCCTACAATGCTGCATTCGGATTATTGAAGATGTGGGAAAGGAAGCTTGTTTAATGATATCTCAGGAAGAGTTTTTATATCGTTGCAGCGCTACATATTTATATACAAATCTATACATCTAAGGGTATACAGGGGTTCTGCTTATAAGGTCAGAAGGTGTGACCGTTATAAGGTCAAGTCATCTTTTTTGCACTAAGGTCAAGTCATTTTTTTATTGCACTACGGTCAAGTCAATTTTTTTGAAGTATACATATGGTCGCGACCTATGTGTTTTGGGAAAAAATCTTTGAAATCATGTCTTTTTACGCTTTTTTTTTGGATGAAAACCTCAAAAAAAAAAAAATTGTGAACGACGACCAATATATAGGGCGAGTTTAATAAGAAGTTTTAGACCGGTCGTACAAATTTTACCGGTGAAAGTTTTGGGAGCAATAACAAAAAGAACCGTCATACCATATGGGAAATTCCCCTTATTGATTTTTCTGCATCTAACAACCGACCTCGTATTTGAGGCTAGCTGGGCAGTTTTTCCGCAGACTGTTCGACTAAAAAACTCTTGTAGTCACCGCGAAACATTGAATTATGTCTTCAAAGTAACTTCTCACAGCGTGTAATTTCTCGCACCTTAGAGCTAATCGCGACCATGATGGAGCATGGTGTTGTTCTTGATATCAATTGGACGCTAGTTTTTGACTTATCCGGGAAATTTGTTATTGAGTTTCAACAAATCGTCCGCAACTATTTACAGACGCCCGGACTATATGCAAAACCGGTGACGCCCATTTTGAGCACTTATTTACAATCTGTGTATACGATTCCGTCGGAGAGCCAGATGACGTTACTTGAGGAAGTAAACAAGAAAATTTTGAAGTCTGACCAAATGAATAAAAACGCCAAAATGGCCATATTTAAAGGACCAACGTTGATGCATTTGGCTCACGTTTTTCAAAAGACCGAGGACGCTGATTTGAAGGGAACGTTGTATACATTGTTTACATTTGTGAAGTCAGTTTTTAAACCTTGACCTTATAACCAACCAACCCTTCTAAGTAACATGACTCCTTTCAAGGTGAAAATTTCATTGTAGTCTTTGCGAGGATCATTTTCGGTATCAGCGCTAAAAATCCATTTGAATAAGGGGTCAACCCTACCAGTTTGGCGTGCAACAAGACCACGTATTCCGTGATATGACCCGTTAAGTAATTGGATTTTTACTAATACGGTATTAGTAAAAATCCAATTTTACTTAACGGGTCATATTACGGAAAATGTCTTGTTGCAAATGGCCCAACTGGTATGGTTGACCCCTTATTCAAATGGATTTTTAACGCTGTCAGACATGACGGATGCCATGTGTTACAGTTTGACCGCCATACAACTTTTTTTGTACTAACGTGAAATTCAATCTAAGGAGTCATATTACTAATATGAGTTATCATAATCAAGATATAAGTGTACAACCATCGTAAGACATTTGTGCATGAAATGTTGATAAAAGTCGCATCACATGAGGGCGGTGCCGCCATCAACGTCGATCTTTCATTGGATGCTGGCAATTCAAATAAACACATTTTCCAACTGGTAACCTCGCTGAAAAGTACCGACGTTGAAACACGGGGGTTACGTACGAAGATTCTGGCCAAGCGGGAAGAACTCATCCCAAAATACTTTGTAGACATTACACGCTCAAATATTACGGATTTTAACTCGACGATCGAATCGGCAAATGCGATTGATGGCGACGAGAATCGAAAGTGGTTTTCGGGAGATGTCGAGCAGTGCAGTAAATGCATTCTAAAGGTCGTTTTTGCCGGGCTGAATAAAATCGAGTTGGATAAGTTGTGTCGGACTGGGTCTTTTGACTTGGTGCTCAAATGGATGATTATTTTTAAACCGTGCTTTGAACGAATGCATCAATTGCTAAAACGATGCCAGAATCAGCGAGTTGATGTTGCCAAGATTGGTTTTCCCGGTTACAACTGGATATTTATGCATAGTTAATAACAATAAGGTCATGTATTTAACTCGCCTCGTTTTTGGTTCGTTTTCTTAGGAGAAATATTTTTTTCTTCATTTTGTAAAATACTGTCGAATGAAGGTCAACTCGACATGAGGGCCGTTTTCGGTTCTCGAAAAACGGCCGTTATGGGGTAAACGGCCCTTATGGAATTAGCCCCCCGTGGGGTTAATTTGGTACAAATTGTAGTAAAAAAGCTTACAGTCCTTACTCGTTTTTGGACGTTTTCGGTTCTCGAAAATAGCGTCCGAAAAAGAAGCATCTTCACAAAAAGGATCATTTTTCTATTAGAATGTCCGCATTTTTGCCAAAAAAAAAGAGTCCTAAAACGGGCAATGGTCCGAAAAAGGAGCGTCCGAAAAAGGGGTAAGGACTGTATCAGATTTTAATGTCTTCATTTGACGCCTTATTCCGTCATTTATGCTAACATTTTCAAGAATAAAGGACTGTATCACTTTTACTTGTATTGAAGGCGTCACATTTTGCGACCACTTGAATTTTTGTTTTTGGCTAAACCAAATAAAGAAAGTTACGAGCGACTCCCAGGGCATAATTCCAGATGTTCAAGCCGTCCAATCTTTAACAAATCGGGTTCATCAAGCCCTGACCGATAACCGTAAAGACACTGCCGCCAAAGATTTACTCAAATGTTGTTATGAGTTTTTCGACATTTTATCCGATATTGATCCCAGTGCTCTTGCGCCACTGACCCTTGAAAAAGTATTCGCTCGGGCACGGCACTGTACAAGCTCAATGCAGATTGCCGTTAATATTATTGACCGGCGTCGGGATAGTGCCTTATTCTTTAAAGGGAAACCGTCGTGTTTTATGGGGCGGGGTTATTTATAAAATTTTTGGATATCCAATTGAAAATATATCCAAAAAAAAAAACTCGAAAAAGTCTTGAAAGAAAATTTTTATTTCAAATGGCATTTGATTAACTCTGATCATTCAACAGTAATTACAAATGTTTACATTTACAAATGTAAATTACATTTGTATTTTTTTGGAGTTTTTTATTTGTTTAGTTGAGGTTTTCGGTAAATACCACAAGGACCCATACTTAGATTTTAACGCTGATTTCAAAACCTAGCCTTAATTGGCGCTCCCTCTGTAAACTTATATTCAGAAATTTATTTATTCCTTTTTTTGATAATTGGCCGTCTATCATTATATGAATATGATATTCAGAATATCTTTACACATGAATAACCCTGCACCGGACCTTATTTCCGAATTTCAACAAACAGAAAACATAATTCTAAAATCTTCTATTTGTCGTCTATTATCATCGATTGTCGAGTCCCCCTTGTGGCCAATATTGAGTTGTGAAGACTTTATTCCCCAACTTGTAAATTTGAGTCGGCAACTTTTAAACGACGCTAGCTCGGCCAGGTGGCTTGCTAATTTAAAGAAGCTAATGGCGGATGACGACGATAGCATTAATTCTTTGATATCTGATGTGCGAATGAGCACAGAAAATAATTGCGTACCCAAGTTAGGGTTCGAAATTGGCCAAATGTGTTATTCTCAGTTCCGCACAAATTTTTGGAAAAAAAACCTTGGAAATAATGGCCCCATGTTCCGGCAGTTTCAATACAACTTTTTTTTAAGATTTTGGCAAAGTTAGCTCCAGCATTCAAACTTTTTTTGGGTTTAAATTTAGAACTCGACATATACGTTTAGAACGACACGGGTAAAACACGGGTAATAATTTGTTTTATAGAAATCATATCCTTTTGGACTTTTTTCTTGCACTAAGTTCAAAATAGTGTCCAAATTTTAAAAATATAATTTTCCAAAAATTGAGAGGTGTAATTGCCTGGCATATCTGTTTTATATCTTCAAAATGTGCAATCAAATAATTAAGAACTCAAATATAATTTCCAACCTTGCTCTAGTTAATTATTGAGCTCATAAAAACTATTGAATCACCAAATATGGCTCAACAGAAATGCCTATCAAATGTCCTTGGCTGGCTCGGGGACAATTCCTCCGATGCCGGTATCGATCGGTTAATAAAAGAAATCGAATCGACGGCGCCCGATAAGAAAGATCTCTGTAAATTATTTATGAAAGATTGGTCATTAAATTCCGAAACTCCCCCAACGCATTTTGATACTGTTTCAAAATTTATTTGGTTCACAAGGCGGTTTAACATTGCCGATGAAATAGCAGCCTTGTCTAGTATCAACGATTTGATGAAAACAGAAAATTCAATGTTTAATGAACGAATCGGGAAGAGGGCTAGAATTGAAAATTATTTATATAATTCGATTTATTCCATTTTGTTTCCAAAAAAGGTCCAAATGATTTTGTTCGTATTGTCTTTTTCACGCGATCATGTCTTTTTAGATAAAGGTTGGTTATAAGGTCAGCCATTTGTGTCGTTATAAGGTCGAGTTAGTTTTTTCAGGCATTAAGGTCAAGTCAGTTTTTTTGAGTAGCATGTTTTTTGGGAAAAAATCTTTAAAATCATGTCTTTTTTACGTTTTTCTTGGATCCCCTCCCTAGAATTCTAGCCCAATCAGGGAAAAAACTTGTTCATTTTCTCCCTATTGTTATCTCGGCGGGATACGACGCACGGCAAATTATCAAATGTATATCAGCCAATGATTCCTATAAAGAAGCTCAGAAAGAGCTAAAAGATTCTTTCGTAAATCTTGAAACCTCTATTCCCGACTATTTATGGCCACATATGAGCATTGATGAGCTTATCAAGAAACTCGAGCTCGACCAGTCGAACAAATTGATCGATTATCTTATATCACCTGAACAATCTTTATCACATGACCAGGCAGTTGACATATTTAATTGGTTAAACGGCAAAAATGAGACGTCCGCTTTAATGCGATTGGTCCTCAAAGAAACGTCGCTAATGGCGCTGTTGAGCATTGAGCAACAGGTTACTTTTTGTGAACATAGCAGTGGACTGGACTTTCTAAAGCAGTTAAGGTGGTTTTTAATTTGGAATTGTTTTTGAGGGGGAGTGGATATAAGGTCAATGTTTAGGTCGCTATAAGTTTCAATAAGTGATATAAAGTCATATTCTATACAGGGGGGTCTGGTTCGAAGGTCACGTTTGTCAAATGAATAAAAGATATGACCGGAGTTGGGCATATTTTACTCGTATAAGTTGGACATATTTTTAGTAGGGTTGGGTATTTTGGCCTCTTACCCGAATTACCCGTTTAGGGTAAAATTTGGGTCATTTTTGATAATATAGGGTAATTTTTACAGCGTTTTCCAACCTTTGATTGTGCCCGATATCCCCGTCTACTTAGAAAAATTCGATAAAAATATAAAACTTTTTTTTTGAAATTTTGACAAATTAAAGTCAGTTTTTTCACCTTGACCTCATAACCCCCCTGGGATACAAATTATGAGAAAAAAATCCTTAAAATTCAGTTATTAAGGATTATATTAACTTTCACAAAAAAACCTTGTCAGCTCAAGTGGTGGAAAACTAAGCTCGGTGCTAATCGAAGAAATAATTGATTCGAGTTCGACAACTGCTGCCTGTAAATGGTTTGCCATGGAACTGTGTGATGATATCAGCTTCCTTCAACCATCTGGTCTTTTAGCAATTTTGAAACAAAATAGCTTTCGGCTTGATGCAACTTCAATTAAGACGTTAGCCGAAATTGACCTAGTTTCAGATGACACGTTCTCTGAGCTGACTGAAATGTCCGATATTATACCGGCCGAATTTAAGGTCCGTCTCTTCAAAAATGTAAAATATTTGGAGGCTGAAAAGGAAAATGTGTTGGCGATAAAATCCGTAAAAGTTTTCTTAAACCTCGTGGATATGGATTTATTTCACTTGGCAATAGAGCGTTGGGGTATCGATAGCATTCTTCAAACGTGTTTAAATCAGTTAACGAATATCGAGGCGTTAAAAGTTGTTAACTACTTGGTTGACGGTGCGACGCCGGAAACAATTCTCGCGATTTTTGAAAAACTTTTGGCTGAGCGGACGACCCTTTTGCCATCGATAAGGTCGGTTTTTATATAAGCTAAAGTCTCCTTAAGCGTATATCGACGGGGTTATAAGGTGTACAGGGGGTCTGGTTATAAGGTCACACTGTGTGACCGTTATAAACTCAAGTCATCTTTTTTGCACTAAGGTCAGGTCAATTTTTTGTGAAGCATATTTTGTGGGAAAAAATCTTTGAAATCATGTCTTTTTACGCTTTTTTTCTGAATGAAGACCTTAACTTTAGTCATTTTTTTTTATTTATACGATATTTAGCTTTATATCAAAAATTGTAGCTTTATCAATAAAAACCGAAAAAAAAGTGTTTATAATGAAACAAAGACCGCCTTCGCCACACTGATGAAATCAATGGCTAAATCGTCTGACCTAAAGTCTGTCGATTTCTGTCGGCTCATTTTAGCGGCCTATAATTGCTCGTTGTCGTCCAGTGATGTCATTTTATTGGACGCGTTTCGTCTGGCGTCAGCACAGGTCGACACATCTTTATTGCGTCCATTTTTATTCGGCAGCTGTGCGTTGGAAAATTGGCATGATGAAAGTGACCCTAAACGCATTAATGAAAAAGAATCGCGACTTTTTCTCAATAGTCTCGATGCGGAGCGGGTGCGCGCGACTTTAGCGGACTTTCCACATTTTCGCCGCCTGGACGCGTCAGAGATCGGGGTTTATCGGGCGGATTTTGAGACGATTTATGATCCGCGATTTTTGTTACATGCATTGTGCGACTGTTGTCGCAATTCGGTATCCATTGACGTGATTCAACTCATTAAATCCGGAGCCTTGTCATTCACTTTCTTGTCGTTAACTATTGATGATGAGCAATTACGCAGGAGGGTGTTTTTCCTGATGAATAAAATGATCGCTTTCTAGTGCAATACATTTTTGTCTGACTGATTTATCTACTGACTAGCAGCTTTGAGTTTTTCCCCAACTTTTTCTTTGTATACTGAAGCATTGAAATTGAGCACATGCTAGGCGTTTTTGTATCTGTACTACAAAGAAAAGATTGATTTTAAATTCCGGATATTTCCAGTACAGGGGGTCTGGTTATAAGGTCACGTCATCTTTTGTGCACTAAGGTCAAGTCATTTTTTCTTGCCCTAAGGTCAAGTCAATTTTTTTGTGAAGCATGTTTTTTAGGAAAAATCTTTGAAATCATGTCTTTTTTTCAAACTGGTTTAAGGTCAAGTCATTTTTTAGGACTTGACCTTATAACCAGAAGCCCTGTACTTACATATCGTGTAAAACATAAAAGATATCAAAGGTCAAAATCTTTTTTGTCTTTTCGATTACGATAAAAAAGTACTTGAAATATCCGAAATTTAAAACCAACTTTCCTATGCAGTACAGACACAATACACCTAGAGTATGTGTTGATTTTTAACGCTCGAACAACTCTTTGGAAAGCGTCTTGTTTGTCGCTTGTGCCTTTTTAGGTCCCTAGCTTTATTTGTCCGACTTTGAAAACCACCGAAAACACCCTTGTTAACAGTGTGGCCCTCCAAACATTATCAAGAATTAAAGAGCATTCAATGTTATTTCGCTGGAATAATTATAATCTAATCGCCTCATTATTTCACCTTTATGATCTCGTTGCGGATGTTAATGTGCCCTTAAACGGCATTGCCGCCCAATACTTTGCCCGCGCCGCACAATTGCTCGTCAAGCCCGACCACGAGTTTTATCAAAGCGTCATGGCTGGTATGGTACATATGGAAGCCTTTCAGTTGGGTTCAACAATGTAGCGACTCTACTTTCTTATATTTTTTTTCAAATTGTTATAAGGTTAAATCAGTTTTTGGGACTACCTTTATAACTTCTAAACATACCCCCTTTTGCATATTATTTAAAAAAGGGGGTGCTGCCCTGCCTGAACCGTGATTTTTGACTTTTTGGACGCAAATTCTCCGATTGACCCACCTACGCCCTTCGCCGTTTTTATCTTATTTTAAAAATGTATGCAATCGCAAATTTAGTACTCTTTAGTTATAAGGGGGTTAAAGCTTAAAGAAAAATTGTTAAGTAATCTCACTCTGGGCGTTCCGTAATTTTACTTTCGGGTAGGTTAAAAAGTTTTTTTTAATTAATAAAAAACAAAATATTTTCAATATGCTTATGAAACATATGTAATCGAAATTAGTGTTATGTGTTCAACCAATTTTAGTCATGTGTTCCCGATTTTATTGACCACTTTTGGTCAACCATGGACCAACGGGTTAAGCGCATTTGGCTAATGAATTTAATTCACGATGGAATTACGAAAAAATCCGACATTAAAGTGCTTTACTATTATCATGCCATTGATTCCATTTTTGCCAGTTTTATCAATTGTGGGAAAGATCATTATTTAAGGTATATTTAACAAGTCATATTTGATTTATGAGTATTTATTGTTCTTGGTCAAATATTATTAAAAATAGATAACTCACGTAGAAAAAATAACGCTTTTTCGCAGAAAAAATACACATTTATGTCTGTTCCGATTTTTTTGTTAATAATTTGCAAATGTGCTTGTTACAAATTGAACGAATTGTTTTCAAGGCTTTGTTTTTTGCAATAATACTGTTTTTAGGGGGTTGGTAATAAGGTCAGCCATTTGTATCGTTATAACTTATCAGGTTAAGTCAGTTTTTTTTAATGTATTTAAGGTCAAGCCATTTTTTTCAGGCACTAAGGTCATGTCAGTTTTTTTGAGTAGCATGCTTTTTGGGAAAAAAACTTTAAAATCATGTCTTTTTACGTTTTTTTGTTTGATGAAACTTGACCTTATAATTAACCCCCCTGTATTAAAGAACTTTAGGTCATTACAGTAGAAGTTATGATTTATAACAATTGTTAATAAACACGTTATTTAATACTGTGTAAGTTAAAGATTCATAAAATACTTTAACTACATGTAAAATAAACAAAAAATCGCTTATAATTTGCCTTGTAAACGGCCTTAATAGATGATATTAATTATAACTTTTAATTTTAAGTAAGTATTTTTGTCTGTCAAATTTTATCACTTTTAAAGTTAACGTTCACGTTTTTAGTGTATTGAAGATCGTTTCAAGAATAGCAAGGGTGGATCCCCAGTTTGTTTGTAAGAGAGGCATTCTTAACCTAATCAGCCAATCGCGGTTCGAAAGCAAGCCAATTCAAAAGGAAGAAAAACTAATTTTGGAATTGACAAAAAATACGTAGTTGCATTGTGAAAAGTATTTTACTGAATAATTCGCGATTCAATTGCTCTACGAAAGTTACGAAGTGGGTTTTTTGAAATGGAAACTAACATGTGGAATAATTTAGCAAAGAATATTAAGCTACAGGCGATGTTGGTTGTAAGGTCAGCTATTTTGACCACTAGAGAGCCAAGCCAGTTTTTTAAGCATGTATTTTTCGCTTTTTTCGGAGCAAACGAGTTAGCACTGCATCACGATTTTTTTTATCCCAAATCGTCAATTTCGAAAATCCATTTCCAAAAATCTGACTTCATGACATTCTTTACGCTGGGGGTTAATGTGAGAATTTTTTTTAGAGTGATAGAATGCTTCGATCTGGATTGAACTCGGTCACGACGCTGTTGAAGCGTCGCGCCGCCAAAGACCTCGTTTTCGGCGGTGAAGCGCGCAAAGAAATGCTCGCGGGAGTTAACATTCTTGCCGATGCCGTTGAGACGACGATGGGCCCAAAAGGAAATACGGTCATTATCGAGCAGTCATGGGGCGGACCAAAAATTACAAAAGATGGCGTCACTGTTGCCAAGGTACTAGAGAAATTTTAAGACTTTAATTCTAAAATCTTACAACAAATATTTTCGAAATATCACGAATTTTGTACTTTAACCGGTACTTCCGGTTTTTAGTTTCGGTCCAAAATTTTTGAAAAGTTTTAGCTAAAACCTTGTTACTTCCATACCAAAAACCGTTTCTATTCAGGCAATTGACCTCGAAAATAAGACCCAGAACCTCGGTGTTAAACTCGTCCAAGACGTGGCGAACAACACAAACGAAAACGCTGGCGACGGTACTACTTGTGCTACCGTTCTCGCCAGAGCTATTGTTGTCGAAGGAATGAAGAAAATTGAAAACGGCGCAAATGGCACAGACGTTCGACGCGGTATTCAAAAGGCTGTTAAGGCCGTTTTAAAAGCTCTTGACGGTACGTTTCCTTCTGACTGAAAAGTCGATGATACATGTTTTATTTGAACGATGGCTGTTGTTAAAAATATTACTTTAGTCAATTTTAATTAATTAAATTGGAGTTAACCGCAAAACCGTATCAAATATTGTTTTAATACGGTTTTTTATCACGAACATTTTGAAGGCGGATTTTTTACCTGAAAAAGTTTTAACACCAAAGCTTTAACACTGATAATAAGAGAAATTTGTAAATTGACAAATTAAATTAGACTCCATTTAACGATTATGGGGGGGTCAAATTACAAATTAAATTTGACTCTAATAAATGAATATTTAAGGGTCAAATTACAAATGAAATTTGGCTCCATTTAACGATTATGGAGGGGTCAAATTACAAATGAAATTTGGCTCCATTTAACGATTATGGAGGGGTCAAATTACAAATATAATTATGAATCATTTAACATGAAGTCCGTTTTTAAGTTCACTTAACCCTTTCTGACCTAATCCTAATTTAGAAATGGCGATTCCAGTTGAAACGACAGAAGAAATTTGTCAAGTCGCCACTATTTCCGCCAATGGGGACACCACTGTTGGTGAGCTTATTGCAAAAGCAATGGAGAAAGTGGGTCCACGTGGTGTCGTCACCGTTAAGGACGGCAAAACGCTTAACGACGAGCTCGAAGTTATTGAAGGCATGAAATTTGACCGTGGTTACATTTCGCCATTTTTTGTAACCGAAACAAAGGTCGTTTGCAAATTAGTATGGTTATATTTTGGTTGATAACCCCCAAAAAATGTTTGGGTTATTTCGGGACCAAGAAAAGATCCCTATAAACCGGGAACAACTAAGCCGAAGTAATAACTAAGAAATTATTTCCTTATGTGTTACAAATCTTCGACCAGACCCTTTTTTGATAACCACTAAAATAGTTACTAAAGTAAACATAAATATGTTGCTCGTATTTTAAATAAAAAAACTTTACGTATTTAACGCTTGGACTATGTTTGATAATTTTATGTAACTTAAAAACTCTAAAAAAAATTTAAAAATCTTTTAACTAACAATTATTATTATTTTTTTTTGGTCCGTACTCATTTGCAAACGGCCAAAAAGGGCTTAAAATGTGTCTACGAGAAGGCGCTCGTTCTCATTAATGAAAAGAAAATTTCGGATGTGAAGACGATTGTGCCCGCTTTGGAGGCGGCAAATCGTGCCGGCCGTCCATTGGTCATTATCGCCGAGGACATTGATGGCGATGCATTACAAGCACTGGTCCTCAACAGACTCAAAATGGGCTTAAAGGTTGTCGCTGTTAAGGCACCGGGTTTTGGCGATAATCGAAAAAATACTATTAGAGATATTGCTATCGCAACTGGCGCTGAAGTCTTTGGAGAAGAGGCAACAGGTACGAAACTCTTTTTTTCATATTATTTTTCAGCAGTACATGTGGGTTGGTTATAAGGTCAGTAATTTGTGCCGTTAAATAGTCAAATCATTTTTTTTGCACTAAGATCAAGTCAGTTTTTTTGAGTAGCATGCTTTTTGGGAAAAAATCTTTAATATCATGTCTTTTTACGTTTTTTTGGATGAAGACCTTCCCCCCAGCTGGCACATTTGTTTCTGTAAAATCATGCATTTTTGAACATTTTCTCAGCACTAAGGTCTTATTACGAAAAAAAAAATCAGGTTGGTTATAAGGTCAAGTCAGTTTTTTCGAAGTGCATTAAGGTCAAGTCAGTTTTTTAGACCTTGACCTTACAACCAACCCCGCTGAACGTAAATAACAAATACGGGTTTAGTATTATTTACTTGATTATTTAAATTAAATACAGTGGGGTCTGTCTATAACACCCCCTGAAGTGTCCCCTATAACACCTCCTGAAGTGTCCCCTATAACACCTCACGGAAACGAAAGGGTCACCTATAACACCTCACGGAAAAAAATTTTTGCCCGAAGGGGTCGCCTATAACACCCGACGGACAAAAAAATTCTGCGCAAAGGGGTCCCCTATAACACCCGACGGAACAAAAATCTCTCGGCAAAGGGGTCCTCTATAACACCTCACAGATTNGCAGTGGTCCTCAACAGAATCAAAATGGGCTTAAAGGTTGTCGCTGTTAAGGCACCGGGTTTTGGCGATAATCGAAAAAATACTATTAGAGATATTGCTATCGCAACTGGCGCTGAAGTCTTCGGAGAAGAGGCAACAGGTACGAAACTCTTTTTTTTCATATTATGTTTTCAGCAGTACAGGGGGTGGGTTTTAAGGTCAAGAATTTGTGCCGTTAACTAGTCAAGTCAGTTTTTTGCACTAAGATCAAGTCAGTTTTTTTGAGTAGCATGCTTTTTAGGAAAAAATCTTTAAAATCATGTCTTTTTACATTTTTTTGGATGAAGACCTCCCCTCAGCTAGCACATTTGTTTCTATAAAATCATGTCTTTTTGAACATTTTCACAGCACTAAGGTCTTATTGTGAAAAAAAAATTCAGGTTGGTTATAAGGTCAAGTCAGTTTTTTAGACATTGACCTTATAACCAACCCCCTGAACGTAAATAACAATTACGGATTTAGTATTATTTACTTGATTATTTACTGCATGTGCGCGGCCTAATCTACCTTTCTGGATTGTAGTTGATTTTAGGCCACTAAGCAAACACTATAATTTGTAAAAGACCAAAAAATACAGTATTTTTTATATATACCGACATATATAAGATCACGGAAGAAATTCCTCGATCTTCATAATGGTTGACCATCGTTATTCTTGACAGACGAGCACTCTTGTGCAGCACGGGAAATGTTATATCACGTCCCAGCGCCCGGAATTCGGTTCTCTCATTCGTCTGTGGGGGATTAAGTCAAATCGGCTGAACTGGCCACATTGACTTAGCCAATGGATTAACTTTAACGAACAAATTTTTGAGGGGGGCGATTTTTGCAAGAATCGCCCTCCAGCTAACACAATGTTTTGGAAACTCCAATTTGGGACTTTTACCAAAATTATTTTATTTAGGTAAAACCTTAGAATCGGTTAACTTTGATGACTTTGGCGAAGTTGGTGAGCTTGTTGTGACAAAGGATGATACACTAATGCTTCATGGAAAAGGCTCTCAAGATCATATTGATCACCGCTGTCAGCAAATTATTGGTGCCATGGAGGATAGTACTTCAGGAACCTTGATGATATTATCATTTATGTTTGATCTTTAAAAGTTTTACATTAAAACGAAGTACACCCCTGCACTGTTATTTTGTCACCGTTATCTTGCAGATTTTTTGCGCCGATTTTCCAGGAATCCCTATATTTATGTGCTTTAGATATTGTTATCTTGCAGATATCCCCGTTCGCTTCGTTTTCTTGCTGATTTTTTTCATGCGAAAGTTGCAACATAACAGCGTAGGGGGTGTAGTAGGAAATTATCAAAACATTTTACGCTTGTGATGTCACATCCAGCCCATCAGCGTTGTGTTTAGGTTTCTCTGCAAGTGTTTTTTTTAATCTCGGCGCACTATATTAGTCATCAAAATATAGAATATGAACGTGAAAAATTAAATGAACGACTTGCCAGACTATCTAGTGGAGTTGCCGTGCTACGCGTCGGTGGGGCCAGTGAGGTTGAAATGGGCGAGAAAAAGGATCGTGTTGAGGTACAGTAACCAGAAATTGTAGATTGCACAACCATTCACTGTAAAAAGCACTTGTTTCTATAAAATCATGTTTTTAAGGTCTCAAATGAGACAATCGGTTCCAAAAATAATGATATTTTACCAGAGACCTTATGTCTAGGGCTTGGCGTAATTCAAAAAAACAAATGAGCTCTCGTGAAAAATGAGCTGCCCAGAACTGGCCGGTTGAGCTCAAAAACAAAAATCAGCTGTGCTGAGCTGGCCTTCCAAGCCTAAAAATAAAACTGAGCTCTCTTGGACTGGCCTTTCATGTTCAAAAATAAACATGAACTGGCTTTTTCAACTGCCCGGCCAGCTGGACTTAGTGTACACTGTTTAGTTGACAGTTTCGTCTTTAGAGAACTTTTTGACCCATTTTGGTCGTGGATATACTGGTAAACCTTTAATGCTTATTAGTTCCGTTGTAAATTTTTGAGAACCAATAAGTGATAGGTTGAGCTTTATAATTAAACAAATTGACTACTCTAGTAATTATTTATTCTTCAAGGATGCATTAAATGCAACAAGGGCTGCAGTTGAGGGAGGTATGGTTCCCGGTGGCGGAGTTGCTCTTTTGCGAACTCTTCCCGTTTTGGCTCAAGTTGAAACTTCGAATAAGGATGAAAAAATTGGCGTCGATGTTGTCAATCGTGCCATTAGGTAAGACCCATAATGACCTGAGTCGTTTTTATTTCTGAACTTGACCTCTGATTTCAAAAATTGCTAATGATGACTCCCGGAAGCGTCTGACTGTAAGTTTTCATACTACTACTTCATAAGACATACAGAGAAGACGACCGTACACTTGAGCTGAAGCAAAAATCTACATTTATTTTAAACACCACGTGCGCAGTTATCTATTGAAAGGTGCTTTCAAACATGGCAAGATAACTGCGCATTGCGCAGGCATAAAAATGGCGAACTATTACATTTCATCAAGATAACTGCGCAAGTGAGGTATGGCCATTGAAACCCGCGTTAAAATCGTTTTTTTTGTAATAAGTGTGAAATTCTTATTTACTACAGGGGGGTCTGATTATAACGTCAAGTCATCTTTTTTGCGCTAAGGTGCATTTTTTCTTGCACTAAGGTCAAGTCAATTTTTTGTGAAGCATGTTTTTGGGAAAAATCTCTTCAGGCTTTTTTGGATGAAGACCCCCCCCTTTTTTGGAACTTTTCCAAGCACTTTAGGTCTTATTGGAGGAAAACAATTTCAGATGGTTATAAGGTCAAGTTAGTTTTTCCAAAGTGCATTGAGGTCAAGTCATTTTTTTGGGGCTTGACCTTAAAACCAGACCCCTTGTAGTACTTGTGGATATATCGGCGAAATCGAAACACAAATGAAAAAAATGTACCATCCGACTTTGACCAAACTTCGCTTAAATTTTACACATATTCCAACTTTTTGGTTCCCAGTTACAAAGCTCCTATTAGGAACATTTTTGGGAAAATAAATTGTTACCGAAGACAAAACAAATAGTAAAATATGTTTCAGGAAACCATGTGAAACAATTGCCAATAATGCTGGCGTTGAAGGCCGTTCCATTGTTGAGCAAGTTATGGCCGGCGCCCCAGGANGATGCATTAAATGCAACAAGGGCTGCAGTTGAGGGGGGTATGGTTCCCGGTGGCGGAGTTGCCCTTTTGCGAACTCTTCCCGTTTTGGCTCAAGTTGAAACTTCGAATAAGGATGAAAAAATTGGCGTCGATGTTGTCAATCGTGCCATTAGGTAAGACCCATAATGACCTGAGTCGTTTTTATTTGTGAACTTGACCTCTGATTGTAACATTTGCTAATGATGACTCCCGGAAGCGTCTGACTGTATGTTTTCATACTACTACTTCATAAGACATACAGAGAAGACGACCGTACACTTGAGCTGAAGCAAAAATTTAAAGTTATTTTGTTTAAAATTTGTTACACCACTTGCCCAGTTATCTATTGTAAAATAACTGCGCATTTAAAATGACGAAATATTACATTTCAGCAAGATAACTGCGCAAGTGATGTATGGCTAGTGAAACCCGAGTTAAAATGTTTTTTGTAATAAGTGTGAAATTCTTATTTAGTACTGAACGTTTAACGTGAATTTCCGCCGTTTTTTTTCTCTTGAGATATATGAATATTTTCTAGAATTCATTATTCGAGTTTTTTGAAGTGCGGAAAAAACTCGAGTTTGGCCATCTAGAAAATACGGAAGAAAAAACGGCGGAACTTCATGTGAAACGCTTCAGCTCAAGTAGTAGTTGTGAATAAATCGGCGAAATCGAAACGCAAACTTGTGCACTTGCAAAAAATTATACCATCCAACTTTGACCCAACTTCGCCTAAATTTCACACATATTCCAACTATTTGGTTCCCAGTTACAAAGTTCTTATTGGAAACTAACCAGATTAATTTTACAACGCTAATTTTATTCATGATCCATTTTTGGGAAAATAAATTGTTACCGAAAACAAAATATGTTTCAGGAAACCATGTGAAACAATTGCNCTTATGGATGCATCTGGCGTCGCTTCGCTGCTCACTACTGCCGAGTGTGTCATCACCGAAATTAAAGAGGATGCGCCCGCTATGCCCGCCGGTGGAATGGGCGGCATGGGTGGTATGGGCGGCATGGGTGGAATGGGCGGTATGGGAGGAATGATGTAAAATTCCCCCTAAAAACAGCCCGACTCAACTCATCGATAAATGACAACTGAAAGATCCTCTCTTAAAACTCACTGTCAAGATTGTAAAATTACTAGGCCAATTATGTGATTGATTGTTAGACTGATTTCTGCGAATAAATGAAGCGGTTGATTACTTTGCATTAGATGTCGATTTATTAAGAGTCTTAATTTAAGACTATTATTTTGTCTTTTTATTCGGGATAGAGAATGCAGCGGCACGGACTGAATTGAAATAACTTATTATTAGTTGAAACGGGAATATGTCGACAAAAAAGGGTAAAGTGGATAAAGGGCAAGTTGTCAACAATTTTTGAAAAAAAATCATGTACATGTGTATGTGTGAATTTTGGCTGTTTGTGTTCATCGAATTTTTTCTTATTGATTAAGTGCAGGGTTGTAAAATCACCCCCCCCCCCCCCAAACGCCCCTTCGCTCGTATTTACCTTAATAGGTAATAAAGGATTATTTGTCGACAAATTCCCCTTTCGACATTTTAGAACTGATTCCAATTCAGTCGGTGCCGGTTTGAGCGGGTCAACTTAGCGTGTGTATACGATGATTCCAACATCGTTTTTTTTAATGATACAAAAATTCATAGCGTCAACCCATGGTAGATATCATATACAGTCCTTAACTATTTATCGGACGTTTTCGGTGCTCGAAAATAGCGTCCGATAAATGAGTATCGTCACAAAAAGAAGTCATTTTTTATTACCGAGGATTTCTGAATTGGATCTTTTGTTTTGATCGGTACTCATTTCCGCTAGTGCGCGCTTTTGTGTAGAAATCCACGGTAGAATGACCCCATTTTGGCCAAAAAAGGTCCGATAAATGGTTAAGGACTGTACATGAGTGTAACATTTGAATCAGATAATGTGATATATCATAACGTAGATCACGAATACATTAGACATTTGTTTATGTTGCCGTAAGTCTATGTGTTCACAGACCTTTTTGACATATGTGACCATAATTTATAAGAAGTTAGACATTGAAACATTTTTTTTGTTTGGTAAGTTAACAATCCCATCAATGATGGGCCATTAGAGCTTTTTGTTCCTTTTTTGACGAATTGCTCAATTTGATTGCTGCAAAACGAATTGATTCAGAATTTCGCAAAAAAAAAAATTGTGATTAACGGCGTTGGCTCGAACCATCCAAATTGGACAGATTTATCCAATCAAGTGCTAGAATTCGTGTCCCGGTAATCGTTTAAAATCCAAAAATATTCCCTTTTTTGTCAGTCAAAGAGAGAGGAATCTGAGAGAAACAGCACCGTTTTTTGTTTTTGTTTTTCAGGTTAATTTTTTTTAAAGATTTTTGGCAGTTTTTTCTAACCTCTGTAGTACAGAGTCTGTACGATTAAAATTGGTAAGTTGTTGATTATGGGATATCTTCCAAGTCATTTTTTCTGGCTGTACAGATAGGATTTCAAGAACGTTTACGTGAAAAAAATATGTTTTTTTTTGTGAGAAAAAATTTTGGACGTCATATACAAAGGGTGCGCCGTGGAAGTGTCCTTTTTAAGACTTTATAACCAACCCCCTGTACATTATCTTATCAATGATGCATGATTATACCGTATATAAATATTTAGATATTAACATGTTTTCTGGCGCATTTACTGGAAATCGGGATCGGTCAGTCGATAGTCAGCCCGTCGACAGTCAGGTGTCGACGGATCCAAAAGAGGTCTCATTGGAAAACAACCATTCGGACGACTCGCACATTTATTCGACGCCTTCAAAACACCTACGGTCACTGCAATTGCCTCGTACGCCACTAACCAAAAGACCACCCACGGCACTAACCACCTCAACGCCCCTCAAACCGTTTTCGCCCGGCGGATCTCGATCGACTGTTGACAGCCTGTTGACCCGAACAAAGTCGATTTCTCAGCGCCTTCGAGAACAAAAGGTGCTTACTTTTTTTTAAAATATAAAGTTAACGGGCTATGTTATTAGGGCATACTTTAAATTGGTATATATAAGTGGGCAAATCGAAAATTAACTTTTAGGTTTTCATTTCGACTCATTTTCACGAGCTCTACAACTTGAACATAACAGTTTTTGAAAATTTTTCGATTTGCCCATTTCTACCATACCTACCAATGCAGCCCAAACAAAAAAAAAAACTCGAAAATATTTTTTTTATGAGATTCTACAACAATCAATTTTTTTTGTTTGGGGCTGCATTGGTAGGTATGGTAGAAGTGGGCACATCGAAGATTCTTCAAAAAAAAAAAACTGTAGGACTTCCTATAAGTATTTATTGGTAACATTTTCCCCAAAATGTCATTTTCAATTTTTTTTTTTTAGGGGAATTCACCGAGTGGCAGGTCACCGAGGCTGCTGAGGCGCCCAAACACCTTCAAACGCCAAAAGAACATTGGGGGAGCGATGGGCCGAAACAGCGCATGCATTTCCATGGAAAAATACCGTGAACTCATTACGGGAAGCATGGAAACAGCGGAACAGGCGGCGTCCGACGCTAGCAGCCCGGAGAAAAG
>SCLG01000029.1:944229-968841 GCA_004367875.1 Oikopleura albicans
GACGTTTTGTGTGAAAAATATCCCCAAAACAGTCGAAAAATGGACACTTTTTGACAATTGATCTCAATACCGACGCTATTTTCGAGAATCAAAATCGTCCTTAATGGAAGTAAAGACTGTATTATAAATACATATTATAAACATAAACGGTTTTTTTACTAGTGATCTCATTAATTTAATGTTTTGACCTTCAGGTCATATAAAACACCATTTGGTCATCTAGGGCTACATAATTCAAAATGTGACCGAATGGTCGCCAAATGGTGTTTCAGACGAGACTTGGCGACCAGTTTTGTGGTCGCCAAAACCAAATATACTGATTTTTTGGGGACCATATACCCTTCACCTGGCTCTAACAAATGGTAACAATTTCCTTTTAGGTCGATCTTGGCTGAACGATGAGGTCATAAATTATTATTTTGGCCTCATGAAAGACCGAGCCGAGTCCAACGAGAAATTGCCGTCAATCCACACTTTCAGCACCTTTTTCTACCCAAAGGTGCAAAAGCAAGGTCACAGCGGGGTCAAGCGGTGGACGCGTAAGGTTGACCTCTTCGCCCTAGAACGCGTCCTCTTTCCGATCCACCTGGGCGTTCATTGGACACTGGCAGCCGCCTTGATGAGAGAGAAAGAAATCGTATATCTCGACTCAATGGGCGACTCCAATCCACGCTGTCAAGGTAGCTTTTATTTTAGGACGCCAAAAAATTTCTTTGAAATTCAGGGTACCCCGTAAATAGACAGCCAAAATAAAATTTGACATGTTTTTAAACCACAATTTTTCAATCTAGAACCTTCATGGTTCGGGGCTTCATATTAAGGGATACGTTTATAAAAAAAACAATTCAAATTAATTCGGGTCTATACCCGAACTTTTTTGCAGTATGTACTGTAGTGGGTTGGTTATAACTTATAAGGTGAAGTCAGTTTTTTTGAGTAGCATGCTTTTTGAGAAAAAAATCTTTAAAATCATGTCTTTTTTACGTTTTGTTTTTTGGATGAAGACCAGCGCCCCCTGTAGTCTACGAATAAAAAATATGCCATTTTTCTCTTTTTGTGACTCGGCATCCCTGTATTCGGAATATTTTGATCCAGTGTCTTAAAATAACAGCTACCTAAGAAATCCTCCTCGACTATCTCCGCGCCGAACATCTGGCCAAGAAGAAGGTCGAGCTGCCCGACGGTTGGACTACCCGCTCACTGTCCAACGAAATCCCGCAACAGAATAACTCCTCCGATTGCGGAGTGTTCTGTTGCAAATTTGGCGACTATATCGCCCGGGGACACCTGACCTTCAACTTCAAGGCCGATCACATGCAGACGATGAGGAAGGCGATCTGTTACGAGATCGTCAACAATAAAATCTGCTTTTAAACTCACCCTGCACTAACTAAAACATTTTGTTTTCACTACTGCCAATTGTACAGTTCCACTTCACGCGTACCGGTTCATTTGGGAAATCAGGCAATTTGGAATATGACAGTTTTTTTTTTCAAAAAATTGCCCGTTTTGCCAAATAAAAGGTGTCGATTTCACCGTGTTCCACACATTTAAAATAAATATTGACGTTGCTTTCATTTCAATGTATTTTTTTTTTATCTGACTGCTCAAATACGTTTTTACACAAGTTTTCATTACAAAATGGGTTACAACCAAGGTCGCAAAAATTAACTCGTTTTTTCAGTAGTTCAGTACGGTCCTTCATTCCATAAGGGGCGCTTCCATAAGGGCCGTTTATTCGATAACGGCCGCTTTTTACCTCCNACCTGACCTTCAACTTCAAGGCCGATCACATGCAGACGATGAGGAAGGCGATCTGTTACGAGATCGTCAACAATAAAATCTGCTTTTAAACTCACCCTGCACTAACTAAAACATTTTTGTTTCACTACTGCCAATTGTACAGTTCCACTTCACGCGTACCGGTTCATTTGGGAAATCAGGCAATTTGGAATATGTCAGTTTTTTTTTTTCAAAAAAATTGCCCGTTTTGCCAAATAAAAGGTGTCGATTTCACCGTGTTCCACACATTTAAAATAAATATTGACGTTGCTTTCATTTCAATGTATTTTTTTTTATCTGACTGCTCAAATACGGTGTCGTTTTTACACAAGTTTTCATTACAAAATGGGTTACAACCAAGGTCGCAAAACATTAACTCGTTTTTTCAGTAGTTCACTTACTGTCCTTGATTCCATAAGGGGCGCTTCCATAATGGCCGTTTATTCCATAACGGCCGCTTTTTCCTCCAAAACGGCCGTTTATTTCATAACTGGAGTGTCATAAGGACTGTATTTACTTTTTTAATTAAAAAGAAACCTTTCGTCAAAACTTTTCTGAGGGTAACTTGATTTTCAACCAAATAAAACAAAATTGTTATAATTATAATTATAATACGTCGTTGCTGTGTGAAAATGGCACCGGCGGAAGTCGAGTAATCTGTTTTATTGAGAATCGGCTGATAGTTTATACAGTCCTTCACCATTTATCGGACGCTTTTTTGGCCAAAATGTAATAAAAAATGTAATAAAAATGTAATAAAAAAATGACCTCTTTTGTGACAATGCTCATTTATCGGACGCTATTTTCCAGAACCGAAAACGTCCGATAAATGGTTAAGGACTGTATATAAATATACTACAGGGGGTCTGGTTATAACTTATAAAGTCAGTTTTTTGCACTAAGGTCGAGTCAGATTTTTTTTTTGATAGGCATGTTTTTGGAGAAAAAATCTTTAAAATCATGTCTTTTACGCTTTTTTGGATGATAACCTCCTTGAGAAACAATAGTCCGATAATAATAATAGTCTAGACTGGTTAGAAAAGGGGCGTAGTTTTGACACGCGCCCGACTCGTGGTCGTTTTGATGACCCTTAATGATGTGAAACAATGGATTTTGGAAAAATATGAAAATTTTATCAACGATGAAGAAGCCGTCCGTTTGCTGCAGGAGCTCACACTCCGCGCCCTGTCCCTTTATCTATCATACAAAATATCAGTACATTTAATGAAGTCACTTCAAAACATAACGAATCCAGCCGGTCTCCCTCCTGCTACCGGTATCCTGAAGAGTATGGGACTTAATAGTGGGGTGTGATAATGCGGAATAATTTTGCTGTTGGGATTTTTTTTTGTAAAAATTGTTATCCGTGTACATTTTGGGCCTTAGTCCAATTGACAAAACCCCATACTTTAGTATACCAGCAGATTTTTAAAGACAATTTTGGGACCCATTTTAGTACAGGGGTTATAACTTATAAGGTCAGCCATTTGGACCGTTATAAGGTAACGACCGACTTTTTTGCACTAAAACCAGGGCAATTTTTTGAGAAACATACTCTTAGGGAAAAAATATTTAAAATTATCAAGTTTTTTTTTTGGTAACCAAACCAGAAATTTTGTTTTCTACATGTTTTTTAGTTCCAAAACTGATTTTTATTCCACATGCTTAGTTTTTTCCACGGGAACTTATTCCACATGATGACACCCGCTCAATAGTAAGCAAATTCGCGCGTTTTTGTCCCGTTTGAACAGCCACGAGGTGATGGTCTTGCGCAGTTTTTCGGCGGACACAACGGACTTGAACTCGATGGCGAGTATTGTGGGACTAGAGAAGGCCAAAGAACTAATTCAACGGAACTTGACTTTTGCACTTCAAGTTTCAAATAAACCGCTCATGAAAGATCTTATTAAAGTGACTCCGGGAGTCTTGTTGTATGGGCACGGGTTATATAACTTTTATTTTGTGACTTAAATCTTGTAATATGTACTGTGGTCGCTTTTTTAGACCGTCTCAAGAATTACTTAAAAACCAAGAAATGTATTGTCAAACGGTTTTTGACATGGAACTGAAAAAGCTTGGAGCTAAAATTTTTGAAAAAATTACGGACCGGAACCAAAACCGGAAGTACCGGTAATTACCGGTTAAAATACAAAAATGGTCATATCTCGAAAACAAAAATCCATGGATTTTTTTCAAACTCGGGTCATAGATGGGATTTTTTGGGGATAGTTCAAATTTCCAAAAAATGATTATGAGGTCAGCTTTCAAAGTCCATTAAGGGCGAATCAGTTTTTGAGCTTGACCATAAAATTTCTTTGCACTGGTTTATTTTTTTAGGAAAATATGCTATACGGGTTATAATTTAAGTTTTAAAGTCTGAAAAATGACCGCTATAAGGTTTTATACCATATGGTATTTTTTTCATGATTTCTTGAAAAGAGTATTCAAATTCATGTCTTTTTACGTTTTTTTTGGATGAAGGTACGGCGATAACGAATTGAGGACCCTAACGGTATGTAGGATATTTTTGACCAATCCGTGGTTTCAAAATCACCAATCCATCAAAATTACAATAAAAAGTCAGATTTCAAGAGACCTAATCATCGGCTCAGTAACTTTACATTGTATGTAAACTTTACATTACATGTATTCAAACTCGAATTTCGAAATACTTATTCACTCATTATATATTAGTATTAATAATGTCGCATTATAATTTATAATGTCATAATCGCCTATGAATCATAACATGGTGAAATACAATAGAGTCTTGTGGCGAAATTTCGACAAATTAACATGAATATCTGAAAAAATAAAACTGAATTAATGTGTATATTGTTGTGTAAAAATGTATATCGTATCACTTTTTTTGTTGATGTTTTCAAAATTGAAGTATTTGAGTTTTAAGTAAACTTATTTATGGCGTCTTAAACGTATCAAGTTGGATGACCGCTTTGATCTTGTTAAGTTTTACAACTGTTTTTTTTTACATTTTTTTTTTTTTCATAGAGAGTTAAAAATACCAAAGTTATATAATCAATGGGGAAAGTCCGCCAGGATGTGGAAAGACAATGCTGGCGCGAGCAATTGCAAAGGAAACGGGATTTAGGTTTTTGGTTGTTAAACCTAGTGTCGTAAATAATAAATTTATTGGCGAGTCCGAGAAGATTATTCAGGCATCGAGTTTTGATATCATATTTGTCGCAATTATGAAAGAAAAAGTATACAGGTGGGTCGCCAAATAAGGGTCNATTAATGTGTATATTGTTTTGTAAAAAATGTATATCTTATCACTTTTTTTGTTGATGTTTTCAAAATTGAAGTATTTGAGTTTTAAGTTAACTTATTTATGGCGTCTTAAACGTATCAAGTTGGATGACCGCTTTGATCTTGTTAAGTTTTACAACTGTTTTTTTACATTTTTTTCATAGAGAGTTAAAAATACCAAAGTTATATAATCAATGGGGAAAGTCCGCCAGGATGTGGAAAGACAATGCTGGCGCGAGCAATTGCAAAGGAAACGGGATTTAGGTTTTTGGTTGTTAAACCTAGTGTCGTAAATAATAAATTTATTGGCGAGTCCGAGAAGATTATTCAGGCATCGAGTTTTAATATCATACTTGTCGCCATTATGAAAGAAAAAGTATACAGGTGGGTCGCCAAATAAGGGTCGCTTTCGTGTTTTGAAAAACCGACCCTTATTTGGCGAACCCAGGATAAGCGGATTTAACTGCTGTTACTTTATGTCCATAAACGGATAGGAAAATATTTAAAAATATCAGTAAGAATCAATGTTGAAATCAGCGACCCTTATTTGGAGCAATAATATTTTTCTCGAAAAATGGACCCTTATTTAGCCCGACCGACCCTTATTTGGCGAAAGCGACCCTTATTTGTTAAAAAAAACGATCTTATTTGAGGCCTTATTTAGCGATCCCCTTTTTATAATACAGGGGGTCTGGTTATAAGGTCACAAGGTCAAGTCATCTTTTTACACTAAGGTCAAGTCAATTTTTTATGAAGCATGTTTTTTGGCATAGTGGTGTCACATTTCATTTTCAACATTATATTTGCGATTTTCCGGTTGATTCCGGATGATTTCCGGATGATTCCGGTTGAGGAGTTTATTATTCCATTTTCCCTGACTGAAATTTGACCCCTTTTCGGCCAAAAATGGTGTCAAATTTCAATTTTTGTTTTGAGTTATATTAAATCGGGGTTCGCCTAGAGAGATGGTTATAAGGTCATGTCAGTTTTTTCAAAGTGCATTTAAGGTCAAGACATTTTTGTGGGGCTTGACCTTATAACCAGACCCATCTGTATGTGTAAGAGGCATTAAATTTGATGAAAAATGTTTTTTTGAAAAAAAAATCATTTAAGGACGTTGATGACCCTATTTTTCTAAAAATTAGCATTCCGAAAGTATGCCATTTCTCCTCCATTACAATATCAATTAACTTCAAACTTGGCCTGTAAGTTCAAAAGTGTTCAACCAATTATATAAAATAATAATCATAAGGGTTGCTGCACCCCTTATACCCCCCACGACGCGTTGAAGTTAACCATTTTTTTATTTTCGCCGAGCTCCTATGCCNCAGTGTCGTAAATAATAAATTTATTGGCGAGTCCGAGAAGATTATTCAGGCATCGAGTTTTGATATCATATTTGTCGCAATTATGAAAGAAAAAGTATACAGGTGGGTCGCCAAATAAGGGTCGCTTTCGTGTTTTGAAAAACCGACCCTTATTTGGCGAACCCAGGATAAGCGGATTTAAGTGCTGTACTTTATGTCCATAAACGGATAAGGAAATATTTAAAAGTATCAGTAAGAATCAATGTTAGAATCAGCGACCCTTATTTGTAGCAATAATATTTTTCTCGAAAAAATGGACTCTATTTAGCCCGTTAAGGGTCGGTTATTTGGCGAAAGCGGCCCTTATTTGGCCAAAGCGATATTATTTGGGGCCGTTATTTAGCGATCCCCTTTTTATAATACAGGGGGTCTGGTGATAAGGTCACAAGGTCAAGTCATCTTTCTTACACTAAGGTCAAGTTATCTTTTTTTTGCACTAAGGTAAAGTCATTTTTTTATGAAGCATGTTTTTTGGCAAAAAACTTTGAAATCATTTCTTTTTACATTTTGTTTGGAAGACCTCTATAAAAAAAATTTAAACAATTTTTTTATTACGGAAAAATCATAGTAGTGTCACATTTCATTTTCAACATTATGTTTGCGATTTTCTTTCACACTGATTCCGGTTGAGGAATTTATTATTCAATTTTCCCTGACTGAAATTTGACCCCTTCTCGGCCAAAAAGGGTGTCAAATTTCAATTTTTGTTTCGAGTTATATTAAAGCGGAGTTTGTCTATAATGATGGTTATAAGGCCATGTTAGTTTTTTCAAAGTGCATTTAAGGTCAAGACAATTTTTTGGGCTTGACCTTATAATCAGACCCATCTGTATGTGTAACAGGCATTAAATTTGATGAAAAATGTTTTGAGAAAAAAAATCATTTAATAGTTTTTCGGTGTGAAAAAAACTAAATACATTACCCTAGTTAATTTGCTATGTATTTAATTCTGATGAGAAGGGTGCGGTATCATCAATGCATTTTTTATTGGATCTATAGATATTTTATTTCCATCGTGCTTGCATCTCGCAATGTAAACAGTAAATGATTTTATTGGTCCCTGGCCTGTCTCAAACTACAACTGTATTTTATTCTTATGATCCATTAAAATAATCTTGTTTTTTTTAAATTCGATTCTAAGGCAATCTTTTCACTGGCGAAAAAACTTGCGCCGTGTGTTTTATTTATTGACGAGGTTGAGGTTCTTTTGGGTAATCGGGACAGTGACGGGAGTGATGGGAATAATGGCTTTCGCCAAACGAAAATTGCAGAATTTTTAACTGCATGGGATGGCTTCGAAAAGTCAACTAGGCCCGTAGTAGTTATTGGAGCAACGAATATGAAAAACAAGCTGGATCATGCTATTTTGCGTCGACTACCAATACAAGTATGTGAATTAAGATTTTCTTAAAAATCGTCTGGGAAAAAATTGACGAGAGCAATTTCGAAAAATTTTTCAGTCAGGGGCCCACTTTTTTGACACGGATTTTTTTGAACCAATATTTTTAACACGGAGAACTTCCAAAGATGTTTAACACGAATGTTTTTCACACTGAATACTTTTCTAGTTATAAGGTCTCAGGTTGTGACCGTTATAGGTCAAGACAGCTTTTTTGGGACTAAGTTCAAATCAAATTTGAGAAAAACAATCTTAAATATCATGTCTTTTTATACTTTTTTTTTTGAATGAAGACCTTCCACTACCCATTGACACATTTTTCGTATAGAAATCATTTCTTTTTACACATTATAAATACATATGCCGATGTTTAAAACAGTCTATGTTACTTTTCGTCGATTTTTGTAGTTTGTTATTTAGTTGTTAAACATTCATCCATATAAATTTTCTTGTCTGATTTTATTTTTGTACACAAAGCTGAAACCCAAAATGATTGTCAGCAAATTGGGAAGGTCATTTTTTATCGAACACACAAAAGGCTTCATAATACTCCTGGACGATCAAAACGGTTTTGTAACAAAAAATAAACTACCCACTGTAGGTTTTATGTTTTTAAAAGTGAAATTTAACTAATCTGGTAAATTCACCGAATTTAAATTCTGGAGCTCCAGAGTTAAATCATTTTTCGCAGACTTTTTTTTGTACCTCTAGTCGAAAATGTCGATTATGGTAGAAGTCACGGTTATTTTGTGAAAAAAGATTTATATCGTCATTTATATATATCTATAAAAATGCCGATATATATCATTTTTGCAATATTCAGATAAATGCCATTAGCCCTTTTCATTTTTAATGTTGTCGATTTTTATTAAACATAAAATGTTTGAAAGTCTATTGAGCCAGAAACATTGATGAACGCAATGACTCATTAAACATTTTTGACTTTGGTTCGAGAGAAAAAAAAACAATTTGATACATAATGAGGTAAATTTTTTCACTCAAAGCCATAAAAATTACAGGGATAAATGAAAAAACACTTTTTTTGTTGGTTTCATCGGTGACCTTAGTTCATGAAAATATCCACTCAGAGGTCGGCATTTGATTTTTTTCTTACCAGACCCGAGTTTTTTTACCAGTGGGAAACACGGGTAAAAAACTTGGGTAATACCCGAGCCCAAAAACAAGGTCGGGTAAAACCAGAGCCCGAGTGCGACCTCAGATCATTAACTCAAAATTACAGGGATTCCCCGTCGGGGAATGCTGGTTTGAAGCAGCGAATTTTTGAACACTGGTTAAACCAGAGGCATATTCGATTTTTTCTCGTGTCGGGTACAAGTTGCTCTACCCGTGTCGGGTGCGGGTAAACTCGGGTAATACCCGAGCTCGGGTACCCGAGTGCCGACCTCTGACTTGTTTAAAGTCAAACATTTTGACCATTATTACAATGCTAGGTCATGTTTGTTTTTTGCACTAACCTCAAGTCTTTTTTTTTCAGCATAATTATGGTCTGTTATGTTTTTTTTGAGCAAAGACCAAAAATTTGGTTTTAATATAAACGTATAAACAACAACCCGTATTATTATTTTTTTTGTTGGAAGAAAATTTTATGGTTAATATTGATGGGTTATACGGTCAAGTTAGTTTTTAGAAGCTAACGTAAGGTCTAGTTGGTTTTTGACCGATTTTTTTTGTTTTATTAATTTAACGTTTTTTTTTACAAAAGTATTCAGATCTCCAGATTTTCCGTGTTTTCTTTTTGATCTTATTTTTTTTTTACTTCACATGAACCCAATGACTCATTAAACATTTTTGACTTTGGATCGAAAGGGAAAGAATAATTTGACACATGGTGAGCGCAGATTTTTTTACTTCTACGACGTCGGGGGGTTTGAGATTTTTCCCACCGGTGCAGTAAATTAAAAATTACTCGATTTCTTTTGTATCGATTTGGGTTCAACGCTTGCCGTCGTCGTCGTTTTTTTTGTCTATGGCGGGTTTCTATTAGTATTGGCTGACTTTTTTTTTGTTCTCATTAAAAACGTTTTTTCTAAATAGATTGATCTCTTTATTTTTGGGATTCTAATTTACTTTTTTTTTTCAAGATCGAGATTCCATTGCCCTCTTCTGAAGCGCGTAGGACAATGTTCGAAACTGACTTATTGAGAGAGGGAATCGAGGTAAAATGCAACTGGAAACAATACGTAGAAAAAACGGCAAATTGGGATTGCTCGAAGATTAAAAACTTCATCCAGGTATGTCTAATCGAAAAAAAAAATAAAACTGCTGATAGTAAAGCAATATTTGAAAAATAACTGGATGAAACATAAGGGCGCAGTGGGTGTATACCGTGAATAAGTCATCAAATTGCCTCACTTGACAGAGTAAAATAAGTTGTTGTTTTTTTCTTAATCCTTTTTTTCTTTCATTTTGCCTGAAATAAAAAATATGTTATCGTAATTATTGATTGATTAATTTTGTGAAAGAAGGGAACATACTAACGCGATAATTAATTTCTTTATCGGGCAATTCAGTCGAATTCAAGACTTACTTAGGTTATACGAGCATAATTTGCCTATTTATGCATGAGGTCTAAATGTGTTTTCCGTTTTGATTTATCACAAACGGTTCTCGGTTTATTTGGATTTAAAGTGAAAACGGGTAGCTATTGTACTATCAGTATACAATGTTATTTTTATTTCATCTTATAATATGATTCATATTCGATACAAATATTTTTCGAATATTATTATTTCAATTTTGTAATAATCACGTGTTTCTACGAAATTAGTCTTCACTAAAGGTAAAAATGTAGTCACGTTTACTTGACGCAATGTTTGGCCCTTGAGATTCACACAACAAACATATATTTTAATTGAGATTAAACAGACCCCTATTCAAAATCACTGGACATTAAAACAATAATGGTTTTCGAGAAATATAATAGCGGTCTGATATTGAGCTCGACTTAAGCAGCAGGGAGTCAGGGCTAAGACGAGCGACTCTCCTTTTTTATTCTTAATTTAATCATCCTCAGAGTCGAATGCCTTTGGGGTTTCAATCATATGCCCATTTTCTTTAGATTAAATCAAGCGAGGAATTAGAGCGCAAAAAGTTTTTTTCTTGTGGCTTTAAGTACGAGAGAAAAATATATTTAATTATTTGGTTCCATTTTGAGTTATTATTGGGCATAACGCTGGCGCAAAAATAAGTATTGTGTTCCATGTGTAATACTCATAAAAGTGGTATAATATTAGAACCAACAATCCGTCTTATTTTTTGGAGGAACATTTTATGGTTATTATTGATGAATTATACGGCCAAGTTAGTTTTTAAGAACTAACTCGAGGGGCTTTAGGGTTTCATTAATATGCTCATTTTATTTGGATTAAATCCAGCGAGAGAAAAAACATTTAATTATTTGTTTCCATTTTTGATTATTGCAACTAGGAAAACGCCGGTACAAACGTAGTATACGTTGTAGTTGTATATACTCACAAAAGTGGTTTTTACATTGTTGGATGGTCGCCCGTTAAAATCTCATAAATATACGGGAGTCTTGATACCCATGATTTGAAGATTTTTCAGGAGACATTACATATCCGTAAAATACCATAAATTATGGAGCTAACGGCCACATCAATTTCCGTACCTTTCAGAGAATTTCATTCTGACACGAATCACGAAATCTAGTTTTTGACATTTTGAACTTAGTTTATTTGGAAGCTGTTTCGCTTTCGAACTTGTCAAATATTTTAGATTTTTTAATTAAAATGATGTATAATGTCTTTTATTTTGACGAAAATTATAATAAATATTACAGGTAACAGCCCAAAAATTACCCTTTCTCATTCTAGAAAATAATTCGGCGCATTTTTCTCGTTCTATTTATTTTCTAGATTAAGAAAGGGCAAATTTTGGACTTTGACATATAATACGCGCACATTGAGTCCGAGTTAAGCGTCAGAAAAAGTATTTGAGATGTTTTTGATATCAATACTATAGCATTTTATTTGGTTATCCATAAAATGAGAGAAACAATATATTTTTTAAAGTTTGTCTTGACGCAAGCAGTACAAGACTTCTACAAATCGGAAAATACACTGGATGTAGAAAGCTGTGACAGTGATACCTTTGAGAACACTCCAGATGTTAACACCACGAATAATAACACTTCAAATGAAAGGGAAAGTCATTCCCTTGTTATATCCTTTTTTCGATGGCTTCGGGGCGCAGAAGTTAAAACAGAGAGTAAACCGGAAGCGATCGAGTCTGAGCGAAAAGTAATTATTGAAAAACACCATTTCCTAGAAGCTTATGAAAACTTCTGTCATGATGATATGGATTTTATAAGGAAATGCTCTTTATATTCTTAACTGTTAATACAAAAAGTTATTAATTCAAATTTAATTGACAATTGAAATATTCCATTAAAGATCATTGATTGTATAAAATAATATTTATTTATAGATATCTGATTTTTTGACTTCGTACTACGAAGTTCGTAGTTTCATTTGTGTGCCTTTCTTGTAGATTATGGCATAGTACAAGATTGTAGCAATAAATTAATTATGTCATTTTCCAACAACGTTGATTCTATTGCTGCTATGCCATAATACAAGTTATTATATTATATAACTTATATTCTATAAGTACATTTCATCATGAATTCAAGGCGCTTCTGTTGAAAAAAAAATAATGCCTACATTCTCACGCGTCATCACGGTAACCAATCAGCGTAATGAAAATGGAACAGTTTTTTTTTTCCATTATCTTACAATGCGGGCCCGCATTGCGGGGGGAGTATTAACTCAAGATTCTTTATCATTACCTGAATGGTAAATATCGAAATTTTGAAAATTCCTGACATAGGGAGAATACTAACTAGCTCTGCCCTTAGTGCTGATTTATCAGACAAAAATTAATTTTATTTTTAATAGAAGTCGAAATAGCAGATAAATAAGTATTAATTTATTCTTCATTTATAAATATGTCTTGTTTTTATCTTTGCTAAAATTGTTATATTCCTATTTCTTCCGATTTCCACGGGTAAAATAAACAAATAGTCCATGATCTCAGATTTTTTTTCATTTTAATATGTTTTGTTAGGATAACAGAGACCAGGCCTTATGTTATATATATCGTCTTTTTTATCGCGTATTTGTACAGTTTTAAACATTTGTACAGTTTTAAACATTTGTTACATGTTTAACTCCCAGAGGTCATGATTCATGGACGATACTTCAGGCACAATGAACCATTGAACACGTATTTTTACTTGGTCCTAAGAATAACGCCCTTTGATTCATCAAAGATTTTTCTCGATAAGGCCTTAATTTTGAGTAAAAATCCGTGTTCAATGGTTCATTGGATCTTCATAATTGTTCGTTAATCATGAATTCTGTGAGTTAAGCATGTTAAAAATGTTAAGTATCAATAGTCTATTGGTATTTTCAAGATATTGCCCATATTATATGACATACAAATTTGTTTATATATAAACGCGGTTTTCATCTAATAACACTTTTTTCTTAAATCTCGTGTCATTGCTCACTGAACTTAATTACACATAATAATGTGCCCCTTTAGTATCAATTGTTTTGTTTATTTATTTTTTTGTTTGTCATTATGACGACGTCGGCTACTAACAATAAAGGAATTGAAGTTTAGCAGACTTGACGTCGAAATTTTTTCGTTTGATTCATCAAAGTATATTCATACAAATATCTTAAGTATCTAACTAGATTTAGGATCAAAATAAAATAACTTTAAATTAAATCCCAAATGGATTATTTTTTAGCCCTCAGAGAATTGAAAAAAATAATTTTGTGGCTAAATTTCTCAATATTAGATTTTTCCATTTCCTATCTCTAATTGGATAAACAATGTTTTTGTTTCGTTTTTGTTTTAACGAGCCTTTTGGCCATTATATCAATATTTTTCATCGACAACAAACATGCATAAAGCGGGGTGAAAAATACAGAGGGTGACGCGTTTTAAGGTCAGCCATGCTGTACTTTATAACTTATAAGTTATAACGTACAGCACGGCTGACCTTGAAACGCGCCACCCTCTGTATTTTTTACTGATAACTTATAAGGTTTATGTTTTTGTTTGTTTGATGGATGTATGATTTTTTGACACTAAGCTCTAATGGTATTTCATAAAGTCTTATGGTCGTTGGGTCAATATTATGTCGTTTCGTGACTACTAGTCATGTTTTGGAGTAATTTTACATGGAATATATTCCAAGTAATGGTTAACTTAGAATAGGGTGTCCAATTCAAATAATTCTAAAACATGACTTCAATTTTTACACTTTGTCTGGTCGCAGTCCAAAAAATGTCTGCTTTTTATGAAATCATGTGTAATGACGAATGGGTTTTATAACATGTTAGGTCATGGACTGGTCACTCCTGCTTAAATCTTAAACTCGGCTGAACAAAAACCCAGATTAACCCGTGGGGTTCTCGATTGGCTGATAAAAAAGATATTCATAAAAAAGTTAATCTTGAGCGACCAATATAATTTTCGGTATGTTCCTGCTAATATGACACCCCCTGTATATATCAGTTATGACGGATACTGGAAATTATCGAATTTATTTTTTAGATATAATTGAAATCATGGCTCAGCAGATTCCAACGTTAAAAGCGACCCAGGCTGATGGCATGTATTATCCGCCCGAATGGCGCCCAGAGCTCGGCGATCTCGACACTTTTCATGGCGGGCACAAACTTCGAGACCAGGCTAAGAAAATCAGCCAGGTAAGGTTATCAAATTTTTTGTTATAATTTTTCTGCACTAAAAATAATGCGAAGTGAAATTGAAACTAATAAACGACACCCAAATGATGGGTTTTTTTCCAATTCATATGAACTGGTAAAAGTTTCGAACTCATATCAACTGGAATTTTTTTTTATTCGAGCTAATATGAACGAGTAAAATTTTCCAATTCATATCAACCAAGAAATTTTTGAAAAATCCAACTAATAGGAACCAGCAATTATTTTTAAGTTTTAAAAAAAAAAAAAAATTCAAAATACCGAGTTATATTCCGACTTATATTCCAACATGAACTGTAGTGAAACTTTGCACTAAGGTCAAGTCAGTTTTATTTTGCACTAAGGTCAAGTCAGTTTTTTTGTGCATTAAGGTCAAGTCAGTAAATCTGGAACAAAATCTTTAAAATCATGTCTTTAAAATGTTTTTTTGGATAAAGACCTTCCCTAAAGGGAATTTTGGTATTTTTAGGGCCCAACTGTCGGGGTTTGACGGTATATTGTAGGGAATATTAGACGTGCGAATTGAGCTTCCATTTCCGATATGGTGCTTAGGATGTGGTAATAAGTTCGCGATGGGTGTGCGTTATACGGCCGAAAAGTTCATGGTTGGGAAGTATTTAAGTACCCCCATTTACAAATTCAAATTCATTTGCCACACGTGCCCTCAAGTGATGGAAATGCGAACAGATCCGCAAAATTTTCAATATGTCGTCGTTTCCGGCTGCCGGCGGGATATTCGAACGTGGAACATGGAAGAAAATGAGCAAGTTTCTTTTACGGATTCGGCAGAGCGGGCCCGACTCGATTCGGATCCAATGTATGCCCTAGAAAAGGGCCAAAAAGACAAAAATGTGCTAAAAGATCGAAAACCGGCCCTTGGAAAGATTCAACTCGAGAATGCCATTCGTCATGGCGATAACTTTGAGCTGAACCGCCAACTAAGGGCCGGTTTAAGATATGCGAAAGCTATGGACGGCTCAGCAAGTGAAGAAGAGAAACAAATAGCAAAAGGTATTTTTCGTAATCTAAAGAAATCATGTCTTTTTACAGTCTTTTACTACTTTGAGTACGTTTTGAGTACCTAAGGGTCTTATGGCCAATTTTTTTTTTGGATTGTTATAAGGTCACAAGGTGTGACCGTTATAAGGCCAAGTCAGTTTTTTTTTGCACTAAGGTCAAGTCAGCTTTTTTGAGAAGCATGTTTTTGGGGGAAAATCTTCAAAACCATGTCTTTTTTTCTTTTTTTTATTAAGAATATTCGACTGCAGAAGCCTGCAATATAACGTCACAGGACACAAGTTCAAGTGAACAGTTGTATTTTAGTGAACTGTGAATTAAAAAAATCACTTTTAAGTCATTGCAACAACTCGTGTCAAACAAGCCGCATTCCGAAAGAGTGATCATCTAAGTGGAATTAAACGAACATTGACGCAATCAAAACTCGGCATTCAGAAAAAGAGTAAAGTGGAAAAAACGCCGAAACGAGTTGAACCCGCGCCCATAATTCCATTGTGCAATTACTCTGATTCGAGCGATGATGAGAGTTAGAGAAAGAGAGAAAAAAAACAAGAATCACCAAAATAGAGAAANCGGTTTTTTTGGAAGCGTGTTTTTGGAGAAAAAAATCTTAAAAATCATGTCTTTATACGGTTTTGTTTTCTTGGATGAAGACCTAAAGCTTTGACTTTATACTCTTAACGTATTCTGGTCATAAGGTTAGACGTATAAAAGACCTAACGAAAATTCGACTGCAGAAGCCTAGAATATAACGCCAGAGGGCACAAGTTCAAGCGAATAGTTGTATTTTAATGAACTGTGAATTAAGAAAATCACTTTTAAGTCATTGCAACAACTCGTGTCAAACAAGCCGCATTCCGAAAGAGTGATCATCTAAGTGGAATTAAACGAACATTGACGCAATCAAAACTCGGTATTCAGAAAAAGAGTAAAGTGGAAAAAACGCCGAAACGAGTTGAACCCGCGCCCATAATTCCATTGTGCAATTACTCTGATTCGAGCGATGATGAGAGTTAGAGAAAGGGAGAAAAAAAAAGAATCACCAAAATAGAGAAACTTTTTTTGTGTACATAGTTCGTGACAAATTCGTGGAAATAATTAACTGCTGTCAGATTAAGGACGGCGTCTGACTTTCAATATAGGCTTTACTTTGAGAGATGAAGTGACGAGTTTTTAGGACCTACACCAATGTTTACTTTTGACCAACCGGTAAATATCGAAATTGTCGGTATTTCGAAATGCATATTTCTGGCACCTAATGTGCACTTTTCTTTCTTTTCTAAGACCACATTTAATTCAAATTATAAACGGTTACAAACTGATGCTCCTGGTGCAATAACTGGGTTGCTATAAATAATTTACCGCTTATATGACCGGTCGAAATATAAACTGGTAAATTAATAACAGTGCACTAGAACCCAGTTATTGCACTAGAATCATATAGGCACCGTTTACCATAAATTCATATCATTTTTGGTCTTAGAAAAGTAAGAAAAGTAAACATTGGCATAAGTGCCAGAAATCTTCGTTTAGAAATACCGACAATTTAGATATTTACCGGTATATCAATCCTACCAATTTGGAACCAATTTTTCAGCTACCCAAAATTATTGTTTCAAGTTTCTTGCTCTAAAAGGATTTTAAAAATAATGGTTGCAGGTTCTAAGAAAATAACAAATAAAGGGGATGGAATTTTTTTTATTTTAGTTATTAGAACGTTATTCTACGTGAAAGTATTTAGTCTGACGCCTTCCTTGTTTGCCTAAGAACAGTTTTCATTATGTTATTCATACAATAAATGATTTTTTATAGAGAACAACGCAGCAGTGGTTGAGTCCACATACGCCCACGCTGCCATGAATCTTTCAAAACGTGCCCACTTTACGTAGGAGCTCAAGTATAACAATATGACTTCATATATGGTCCGGGTGTATCCCGGCAGCTTGGCTCCCAGCACAGTCTTCTTGCCAGGTATTTTATTAAAATTGTTTTTATATTTCTGTACAGGGGAACTGGTTATATGGTCACAGGGTGTGCCCGTTATAAGCTCAAGTCAGTTTTTAGAAACATGTTTTTGAGGAAAAATGTTTAAAATCATGTCTTTTTACGTTTTTTGTTTGGATTAAAATCGTTCGACCGGTGTCAATTTATCTAAATTTTGTGCCTAATCGTTGGCTTTAAGTCAAAATCGATCGCCAGTCGACGGCTGCCGACATTGCGCGTACGGTCGCCGTCCAACTCGGTTTACGAATTCAAAATCCGACTTTGGTAGAAGAGTGCCCTGATAATGAGTCCTTGCTTGACCCACTCGAGTACCCAATGGATCGTTTCCTTCTCTGGCCCCAACAAGCAAAATCGGGCAAGTATACGGCCAATAAGTATAAGTTCACTTTACGCGAAGGAGCAAATTATGAAAGTGATGATGAACCTGACATGCAGCGGCAGTTTCTGGAAGCCAAGGGACTCTTACCTGTCGAAGGAACAAAATGTACATATTATGTTAACTCTGCACTGTATTGGGTCAAAAACTAAGGAACATCTTTCTAATTTTTTCGGTGAAAACAGACTTTTATACCAAAAATATAAATATCTATTGTAATATCTACACTCAATCACGGTAGTATGGACCGCTTGCAGCAGAATGAGTATGGGCGGACCATATGGATTTGCTGGTTCATGTGAAAGATGAAAATTGTCTCATCAATGTTGGAACCCCAGGCTTAACCCCACCCCTAATTGGGACCCTAACCCTAAGTCACGTGCTGGTTCATATGAGTTGGATTTTTTCCGGTTCATATGAATTGGATTTTTTCCGGTTCATATGAATTGGATTTTTTCCGGTTCATATAAATTGGATTTTTTCCGGTTCATATGAATTGGATTTTTTCCGGTACATATGAGTTGGATTTCTTCCGGTTCATATTAATTGGATTTTTTCCGGTTCATATGAATTGGATTTTGCTTCCGGTTCATATGAAAAGATTTTCCAATTCACATGAACGGGAAGAAAATTCCAATTCATATGAATCGGAAAAATTTTCCAATTTATATGAACCGGGAAAATTTCGTATCCCCACATTTTAAAAACCTCCCTAGCTTGAGCTCCTGAAGGAGTGACATTATCAAACAAAAAAAAAACTAGTGACTCATTAACAAGAAAAATTTCAAAAATCCAACTCATATGAACCAGCAATTTTTTTGATTTTTTCAAAAATCCAACTCATATGAACCAGGAAGATTCCAATTTCACATGAACTAGAGAAATAAATCGGGGAGAAATTTGCAAGTTATTACGATTTATCGTATCCACCTTTTCGGGAATCAAAAACTTCCATATTTAAAGTAAGGACTGTAGTTTAGAATATAAAAGTTTGTTTTGATGGTGAAAGCGTGTAACGTACGTTGCAACAACATTGGTACCGGGTTAAAGTATCTTATACTTTCCAGGTCCCCAATTATCACATTGAATTACATCATTACCTCGTAATGTGACCCCCTCCAATTTTTTAACCAATTTTTAAACTTGGTGACTAATTTATGGTCATTTGTACAATTTGTATCAGATCAAATGCCACAAGACCTCTGTAGCCTCGCATCTCCCTCAAATCATTCCTTGCTGCGTGTTTTGCGTCGACGTTTCGAAAACAATGAAATTTACTCTTGGGCAGGTCCCGTGTTAGTATCTCTCAACCCGTACAAGCAACTCAACCTTTATGGACCCAGTACAAATTTTCAACACAGAAACCGCGGCCTCAACTCCAAGGCGCATGTTTTTGCAGTTGCAGGTAAAGTTTTTTTTTTGTTTGTGTGCTACTTTAACGATTGCGATAAAACAAGTAGCCGAAAAGAAAAATTCATAACGTTCATTTCGTAAAAAAAATCGAGTATTATCAGAAAATTTCCGGTTTTCTGGAAATCATCAATAGTGCAGACATGTCTATTTTGTTAATACAAGCAAAGTTTTACAAAAAGGCGAAATCGTTGACAATTGTTGAAAAACTAATTAGATTTTGTATAATTCAACATTCAATAAAAACGACCTTTCTCAAAGTTTCAAAAATCCATGGGCTTTTAATGCACTGCTTGAGGGTTTATGCGGCCCCCTTATCAGGCCACTTTGCCTGCTCGTGCGCTTATCAGGACACTTTTTTTTCAAAAAGTTTTTCACCTATCCCGCCCACTGAGGGTTTATCAGGCCGGTTTTGGAAGCCGAAAGTATCCTCATAACCCCTTAGCAGTGTGTACAAAATGACGAATAAATGTCGGAAATTGGCCATTTTTGCGAAGGAGATCAATTTCTCGAAGCTGGACAGTTTTGTACAAAAAAATGATGTTTTTTGTTTATGCAAAACTGTCCGGTTTTGAAAACTTGATCTCTTTTTTTAAATGGCCAATTTTCGAGAAAAAATGTAACGGGAGAACTGATTTTTTTTTCTTTTGAAGATGCCGCATTTCAACAAATGAAGGACGATGACTGTTCGATTATTGTTTCCGGGGAATCGGGCTCGGGTAAATCCTTCTGTACCCAGATTCTCATTCAACACTTGCTGTCATTGGCGCGCACCCAAGAAACGGGCATTGTCGCCTCGGGCCCAATTCTAGAAAATTTTGGCCACGCGAAAACGCGGCGCAATAATAATTCGTCGCGCGTCGGCAAATTCATGACGCTTGACTTTTCGGCTGCTGGACGGCTTACTGGTGCTAAAGTAGAGCAGTATCTATTGGAGATTTCGCGCGTCATTCAGCGTCACCCGCACGAGCGAAGTTTTCACATTTTCTATACCCTAATTTATGGACTGACCGAGGCAGAACGGAATCGCGTTGGCCTCAGACGCCCCGAAGACTATGAATATCTCAAGCACTCCGACCTGAGCCCCGTTGATGAACGTGAAGAAGATGACGGACGTGGCATTATTAAGGTAAGCAATTGTAATTGCAAACATTTATATTCTGAATCAGTGCATCAAATGCTTTCGGTTAATGGGTCAATCATTCTCATATGACAAATTTGAAATATGACCCCTTTTTGTGGGTCATATCGGGTCAAATTACATTTTCTACCCCACCAAAAAATTCCTCGCAAAGTTTCGTATGGATGACCAACGTTAAAAAATCGGTCCGGTCGTTTTTGAGAAACCGGTCTTTTTCTAGTTTGACGGGACTTTACCGGTATTTCCGGTTTCCGCTACGGTTTTTTTTTGTTAAAATGATAGCCCTTTGAATCCTTCTTTATATAATGCAAAAAATCATCCCTTACCTTGGATAGCCATGGTCCATGGAGCAATGTCGTTTTGAAAAAAGCGACTAATAAAAACTCGACTAATAAATATGCTACAATACGCTCATAACGTAAACAACTATTATAGTTACAAAATGCGCTGGACGAAATTGCCTTATTCGACACAGCTCAAGATCGAATATTTCAAATTATGGCCGGTATCCTTGCACTTGGTAATATCGAATTTCGCGATTATCGTGATCAAGCCGCTATTGTTAATCCGGAATGGGTTGACGAAGCGGCCCGCCTCCTTTCTATAAAAGCAAAAACCTTGACAACGCTTCTGACCGAAAAAATAAGTCGAATTGGGCGGCGACAAGGCGGCGAAACGTTGACGCGACGGCATAACGTCACACAAGGTAAATCATAACAGTTTTACCTGTGCTAGTTCACAGCCTGTTACGGTAATGCCAATCATACAGACAGGGTTGATTATAAGGTCAGCCATTTGGACCGTTATAAGGTCAAGTCAGTTTTGTTGAGAAGTATTTTTTTTGGAAAAAATCTTTAAAATCATGTCTTTTTACGTTTTTTGATAAATTACCTCCCCGCGCTCTCACATTTTTTATAGAAATCATGTCTTTTTGAAGTTTTTTCCCAGCACCAAGGTCTTATGTTGGAAACAATTTTAGTGGTCAAATTTTTTTCAGGTGGACCACTTAAATGGCCAACTATTTATCTCCTATTTACCGTTGATTCATAGCTCGTATAGTATGGATGCCTAATCGCTTCCCGTAGTGCAATAGTGAAAGAAAGTGGCCATGGTTATATTGTCAAGTCAGTTTTTTTTAAAAGTGTATTTAGGTCAAGTCATATTTTTAGACCTCGACTTTATAACAAACCCAGCGTGTATCTAGAGTAAATTTACATGCAAATAGATTGCCATAGTGTTGCATATAATATGCAAGATATTGCAAATGCAATTAATTATTTAACCAATAATTATTCAGTATATTATTTCGTATTGGTCATTTATTTATAGTAAAAAACTAGACGAAATGTGCTAGTGAAAGAATTGTAATTGTTATTGGTATTTTTTCCACATCGCCACAATCCTTGCGATGAATAGGCTTAAAATAAAATTTAAACATCGCTCGAACATTTTTTATCATATAAAGTTTATATTATAAACTCATTATCGTCATTAGGAAGGTTTTACCACCCGAATCGTTCAAAACTGTTTTCACAACATGTTCCATAAAATAAATGTCCAGTTTCAAAACGTGCCCAAAAATTATCTTGTTACAAGTCAACTTAATTTTAACTTTTAACTCCTAAGGAGTCTCCTTACTAACAAATTTGTAATACAATAAACATTTTTTGTTTATCTCTTTTTTTGTTTGGCCCAAAGTATTCTGCAATTATTTTGTGACTTTTTGTGCCGCTTCACCGTACAGGATACCCAATCCATTTCAAATTGTAATTTCAATACGTCTAAAAACAACTAAACTACAGTCTAAACTGTACGGTAGAAGCTTCTATATTTATCTAAGTATATTTACTCGAGCAATTTACTAGTATTTAACGTTCCTTACCTGTGTATGCTGATAATCGATGGTTATCGAGATGGTCAGGTGTATTTTTTCCCGTAACATCAATATCGTACAAATCAACCTGGTGCAACTTAATTTTTATGTCCCCAGAAAACCCAATGGGTTCAAGCGAACCCGTCGAATAGTAAACATAATAATTTTTGTAGGGCGTAGCGTTAGTTCTACCTGATCTGTACGATTTTTTTTCAAATAAGACATTTGGTTCAATGGAAATTCCGATGTCGAAAGTTTGTGCATTGGCCTTGCCACAAGCCATATAGATTTTGTTGGTATTATCAGGAGGTTTAATTCGATTTTCAATATTCCCAACTGATCCGAGCTCGTTAAAGTAGACTTTGTAACCTTCCTTTTCTAGTTGGGCTTCAGTTATATTGAATAAAATATCTTTTGAATCCTCGATAATTTTTGTATAGGGCGCAAAATTTGTTAGGGCTTCGCAGGTCGAAACGGGCGGTTTAATACATGGGCACTTCGCTGCACATTCTGTATAATCTTTAATGTCTTCAAAACATACTTCGCATCAAAATGGTTTGTTATGGTCGATAATTTAAGAAATGCACAAACTGGATAAATGGGAATGTGACGAAATTTTTAAGAAATCCTTATGTGACATAAGTTATGTGCTAAGAGGCTATCTTTTAAAAATGTGTAATCCCAATTTTAGACCATGTCAAGCTCTGCCACAGAAATAATAATATTAATATTAATTTTTTTTATAATTAAGTTAACATAAATGTTTTGAAACATGTGCCTTTCTCGATACATGCCGTTTTACATACTGTATCAAACCCGGGACAGACTTTTATACATGATATTAACTTGTCATCGCATATCTTTGAGCACTAAAGTTCCATTTTTATTTTGATAGATTAAAATATGTTTTACCATAAATATAGTAAGGACTACAGTTAGGAAGTAACTATAGTAACCCTTGCGTTGTAAACAATACCATTATGTGTACAGGGGGGTCTGGTTATAAGCTCACAAGGTGTGACCGTTATAAGATCAAGTCATCTTTTTTGGACTAAGGCCAAGTCATTTTTTTCAAGATAAATCATGTCTTTTTTTCATTTTTCAACGACAGGGGTAAACACTGGTAATAATTTTTTTTTATAGAAATCGTGTCTTTTTTCACTTTTTTTTGGGTTTTAATTTAGAACTCGACATATACGTTTAGAACGACACGGGTAATAATTTTTTTTATAGAAATCATATTTTTTCGACTTTTTTCTTGCACGAAGGTCAAGTCATTTTTTTTTCGAGTGCATTAAGGTCAAGTCATTTGTGGGGCTTGACCTTATAACCAGATTCCCCTGTAGTCATAATTATCGAAACTTTACCTTCATAATTTCTTGAACATCTATTTGTTGACATTTGTCATCCAATGATTGCCGGAAAAAACTACCGGACACGCATTCATCCGATTTGAAGCCAGTGAGAAATAACAGTAATAAAAATATCATTATAGTTTGATGTTATCAATATATTTTAATGTGTATAGCTCGAAGTTGAAAATATTTTAAATTATCAAGAAAAAAAGTTGTCATCAATGCATATGATGTGCATTAACATTTTAACATGTCGTTAAAAGCTTCGTAGGTGTTCCAACAATTAATATTCTCATTTTCAAGCCAATCGTTCCAAAACAAGGTTCAATTTTCAAAAGATAACTAATTTGATTAAAAATCATGATGACCAAAAATAACTGTTCCTTAATTCTTGGTTAGAAAATCAGAAGCATTTTTTTATTATTACGATCTTTAAAGTTTCGATTGAAACTGTAACAGAAAATAATAAACCCGAAGTGATGATAAGGATGAGGTGCTGTTGTGGTTTGCCAGTTTTCAAAAAAAAATCTTGTCTGTTTATATATCATATGGTGTTTTAAATACTGTATTTTAAATACAGGAGGGTGGCTATAAGGTCAGTCATTCGGACCGTTATAAAGTCAAGTCAGATTTTTTGAGAAGTATGCTTTAGAATCATGTATTTTTTAGTTCTTTCTGGAGCTTTTTTTTTAACTTAGACCAAATTATCGAAAGATATCACGATGTCTCAAACTAGAAACTAGGAGTATACAGGGACCCTTATAAAAAAGTTTTTATCAAGTTTCAATGAAAGGAATCAGTTATTATTATACCATTTTTGATTAATTATTTATAGCTTG
>SCLG01000029.1:978736-988745 GCA_004367875.1 Oikopleura albicans
TACGATTCTCTAATATGAATTTTTAATAAGATGAACATATGATGCAATAACTGCAATAACGAATAATTCACCCAATTTATCAAATGTTATGTAGGTGGTAACTACCAAACTACAAAATACCCCAGTGATTCATATTGACAACACGCGCATCATCGATGCTGAAAAACGGCGTCGCAAAATTAGCGATTCAAACAAGGGCGACCGCACCACTCAGTCCGAGTCGGATAAAAATTCAAGCCGGACCATTTTCACCAATTTCAAATCTCGTTTACTCTCGCGCCGCCACAAGACAAAACACCGCAAGGAAACCAATGACGATTTAACCTCGGCCAACATTCGCCACAAGAAGCCCGAGGCCCTGCCGGCCAAAGTGGTGCTATACGAGGATGAGTCCTTTGAGGGCGTCGAAAAATTGCAGAGTTTTTTGCAGGAGAAGCTACAAAAGCAGCAGCATGACCAGGCGGGCAATCAAACCGTTAATGACATTTGGAACGCGGCCGTTGAGCAGTTTATAACGACATTGCGGGCGTTGTGCGTCCAAGGCTTCAAAGGTCGGTTTTAACAAACTTTTTGGGGAGTTGTTAACTTATACAGAATGGGGTCGTCAAAAAACTGAAAAAAAATTCGTAACGCTTTGAGGGCAGGGACTGTATATGGTACTATTATACCAGTCTCTCAGAAAAGGAACGAGTTAAAAAAGCGAAGTGAGTCTTTTTTTTTTGCATCAATCTATTGAAAGTATTTTTGATTTGAATATCAAGTGAAATTATCGCGAAATTCCACTGATAAAATTCCATCGAAGATGTCGAAAACGAAACACATCTTTCGGTCAAGATATCAAAAACAATCATTTAAAAAAGTCGAGAAAAAATTTAGAGAAAGAGAAGTGCAGACATTTCGAGGGATAAAAACTCAAGTCAGTATATTTTACTGAACATCACCTCTAGGTCTTCGTGATGACTCCCCATAAGAGCCCTTATAACTTATACCCCTTATAAGTTATAAGGCTATGGTGACCAGAGCGCCCGAAATATCACTCCATTTCTTGACAAAATCCATGAGTGTTGCGTTTACAGAAAATTCAAGAAAACGTTTTCACCTGAGAAAGAGGCCTCTAGAGGGAGCTACACTATGGGTTACTTACTCCCAATTGGGGCGTTTACGGACGTTTTTTATTCTCGAAAATAGCCCCTGTATTGGGGTTATTGTCGTACAGTGTCCATTTCCCGACTGTTTTGAGGACATTTTTTCACAAAAAGCGTCCGTATTGAGAGTACGGACTGTATTTACTGATTAGTCAGGTGGGGTGATAGATTTTCGGAGAAACGGAAAAAAAAATATCGCCTAAGTGACCCGCTAAATGGCTTTTTTGGGTGTTATTATATTAAAACCAATCAAATAGACCTGTACATGTCGGACTTGGTTCGAAATTTCGAAGAGGGATTCGACAAGCAAATCGAAAAGCAATGTACCGACAGTGAAAAGCGCGCCAATTTGCCGCGCCAACTCTACATTAACTCGTTTCGCCAGACACTCGAAGATTACATTACGGAGCGGCGCTCGCTACGGTTCGGTTTCGGCCAAAAACACCGACCCAAAAAGGACATTGATACGACGAGTGGGCACCACTTTATGCCATATCGGGTGTTGCAGCCAAATACGTGTGTCGCATGTACCCAAACGTTCTGGTTTATGGATAAGGTCCAAATATGTAGCATCTGTAAAACACTACTCCATAAGGACTGCCTGAAAGATACCCGCGTCCCCAACTGCACTAGCAATAGTCGCGACGGGCAAAAACTCTTCAATGTGCACTTGCAGCGTGTCTGTAAGGATGACGGAAATACGCCCGATTTTGTCATTAAAGTCCTACAGCACCTTGAACTTAATGGCATTCTAAAGCAGGGCATCTATCGGGTGTCGGGTGCGAAGATTGAGGAAAATCGACTCAAAAATGAATTGGATAATGATCCGTTTTGTACCAGGCTTAATTTTGACGATTATAATGTTCACTGCGTCGCCTCCATTTTCAAAAGCTTTCTTCGACAACTGCCAATGCCTCTTTTACCGTATGATGTAAGTTATACACAAACAAAAACTAACGAGTTTGAAAATCGTTCCATTGCTTGCTTGAGACTTCCATTGTAACATAATTTTATTTATTTCTGATATTTTGACATTACACCATTTTCAAAGAATTTTCGACTAACAAATAAATACAAAAAAAATTTACAGAGTAACTACGAATTCTAGAAAAAAATAAATAATACAGTGCGTGTATTAATAACGAGTTTGAATCGTTATTTATACAGTGTATATAATATACACGCACTGTATTATTTTTTTTTTCTAGAATTCGTAGTTACTCTGTAAAATTTTTTGTATTTATTTGTTAGTCGTAACTTCTTTGTAAATGGCGTAATGCCGAAATAAATAAAATTGAGTTTGGAAATCGGTTCAATTTCAATTTGACGCGTTTTGAGGGGTCAAATTCATAAGTAAAATTCTCGAATAAAAAGTTTCGCTAAAAATCCACCATACAAATTGAACCCCTAACGTTATCATTTTTTTTTAGTTTGATAGTTTAGACATTTTTTAGTTCATGGGTACATAAACGGATCTCTTGTATATCAATATAAGGCGGATATACCTTACTAACGCAAAATTGACAAGTCTTATATGTCAAGTCTTATATGTCTGTCTATATACCATGTTAGTCGAAATTTTCTGAAACGTCTAAGATCAGATCTCATTAGGCAAATGCCCATAATGAAGCGCATAGTTTATGCAAGACATATTTTTGGATTGAATTTTTTTATTCAGTATTATCCTGACGTTCTACGAGCCATGGGTTTGAAAACGCATGAGGAGCGATCAAACGAACTCGTTCGAATTCTAAAAGAACTCCCGCCGCACCATAAGCAGACGTTCGAGCGCGTCGTTTTTCATTTAGCGCGTGTTGCCGATAAACACGAAGAAAACAAAATGAATCCCCAAAATTTGGCGATTATAATGGCGCCCTGTATAATACGGGCGCCCGAGCACATTTCGCCGCTTGAGGTCGCCCAGCAAATCGGACAGACGACGCGCGCCATTGAGCTCATTATTAAAAATCGAATTGAGGTGATGCGCTCGAAATTTCGATCATTATCTGAACTTGAGACGATGGAAAATCAGATTACGCGGCGGTTAACCAATGCAAGGCAGAGCCGCCGGACCCGCGTGCGAGCCCATCGCCAATCGGCAGTAGTCGGCATTCAAGATAAACCAGCGGAGCTTAACTCTGAAGTACAAAAGGTAAACATTTCCTGATATTTTTTTTAATTTAGTTCGTTCATATTTGTTTGGGTAACTGGTAACAAACTTTCTGGGCCATCTCGAAGTCTAATAAAAATCGTTTTTTTTTTACAAAATAGGTATACCTATATACAGGGGGGTTGGTTATAAGGTCAGCCATTTGTGCCGTTATAAGGTCAAGTCAGTTTTTTCAGGCACTAAGGTCAAGTCAGTTTTTTGAGTAGCATGATTTTTGGGATAAAATCTTTGAAATCATGTCTTTTTACGTTTTTGTGGATGATTTTTTTCATTAATTCGAAAAGCATTTTCCAAACACATTTAGCCCAGTGGGTTATGAAATGGCTGACTAGAATGGGAGTCGTAAGGTTAACTGTTGCCCCGTGTACCCAGATTTAGTATAAAGGTTAAACCCCTGTGCGAGTTCCTGATATTTATATAATTTGCTTACAGAGCGAAGACCGCGACGAGCAAAAACTTCAGGCCGAGCTCGCCCGCGTTAAAATGAAGAAACATCATGTTATTTCAACGACGTCGACATTTGATCCCGTGATTACAGTCGATGTGTCGACGCTCAGTTTCGACGTCGAGCAAATTCTAAATCGACCGCCTTCCTTTGAACCTGCGCCTTCAAAATCACGCCTTATTGATCCGACCTCGATCATATCCAATGAGTTCACGCGTCGAGATAAAAACCGCAAAGGTCGGTTTTTTTTTCGAGGAACACAAATTTGAGAAATGAGCAGCAGGTTACAGCAGGTTACAGCAGGTTACAGCAGGCTACAGCAGGTTACATCCTATGGACCATAGCCTATATGGTCCATAGGCTATGGTCGTTTTTTTATGCCACAACAAATTGCTATCAAATTCTAGAGCGGTTATCGGACATCGGGTATTTTCGTCAAAATTCATTTTATAGATTGACGCCTTGGCCCGGATGTCCGATAAGTTGTCAGTGATAACCGCTCTTGAATTTGCTCGCAATATGGCGTGTTAAAAACAGGACTATGGGTCTGAAATCATTGTCATTTTTTTTACAATTTTTTTTAAATCTACATTTTTGGTTTCAATCAAGATGTTTTGGCTGTAGTAGTCCATAATGCTCATTTGTAATATTGTATTTAAAGAAAAATCAAAAAAAAAAAATCTTGAACCCACTAGCCTAGTGGCACTAGGTCACAAAAAACTGCTCTGGAAGTTGGATATAATATTGGGTTCCTCGAAAAAAACCGACTAAGCGACACGTGCACGCAATCACCAAAGAAATGCTAAGTCTACTAATTTATGAAGAAAACCAGAAAAAAAAGATAAAATAAATATAATATAATTGTTCTTTCAAATAAAACAAAAACTGTATTTCTATCAGTGACCAAAAAAGTGCTTCCAGCTTTGTACGTATAAGCAATATCAAAGAAGCGCGCCCGAAACCTGCAGTTTGCAGTGACTCTTTGGTAGTAAGCGGAATTCTGTTTTTTCTATGTTCAAATACAGTCCATCACCATAATTGAGTCCATTATTTGATAAAAATTAACAGTCTTGTTGCATATTCAAAAACATAGTTTTGAAAACCCTTTGAGGTAATAAGAAACTAAATTTTTTTCTGAATTTTTCCGAATTTAAAGATAATTTTAATGGGAATTCCTTTTTATTATTGTGTACCCAAGTTGCTATTATTATGCGGCCAAGTCCATAGTTGCTAACGATAAACGATTTTTTCGTAATCAAAAGTCGCGAAAACCGGATCTTTTCGTAATTTGGCCATTTTACGATAATCATAAATACGAAAACGAGGCTTTTTAGTTATAAGATAAATCAATTATCAGTCGAAGTTAAATACGTGCAATGTAATCAAAATTTAGCTTCGACTTATGATTAATTAATTTTATGATTAAATTAAAAAAAGTCTTATATTTTCGTGATATTATTATCGTAAAATTGCCAAATTACAAACAGCTCCGGTTTTCTTGGCTTTTGATTACACACAAACGTTTATGAATAGCTAATGTTATCTAGGCCTTATAAGAATAATAATTTACAATCTAAAAAAGCTACCGATGTTGTGAAAAAACACTAATTTGATAAAAATGGACCTCATTATCGGGGAGGACTGCTGTTTTTCTATGTCAATGTCCGCAATATTAAATGGCAGTTGGTCAGTGTTCATCCTTAACAATGCCCCCTTTTTAGACCGCTTTGTAGGTAATTTAGCAATTATTTTGCCAATAAAGAATGTTGCCATTTGACCTTCATAAATTTATTTGGCCAATTTTCGAATACAAGTAGGTTTAAACCTTAAGATCAAAAACGCTTGGGTTGCTTATGGTGATGTTTCGTACAAGTCCAAAATAAAATTACTTACTGTTAAATCTGGACAAGCTTTTTTCAACCGAGCAAAAAATTTCAGTATTTATCATAAAATCTCTTGTTAGATTGCGATTATCATAAATTTTGAGATACAGTCGCGGATCCCTTGTGGGCCAACATAAGGGCTCAAAAAACCGGTTACTAAGGGACGCACAGCCATTTTTGCCAAAAACAAACACATACGTTGTCTGATTTTTTTTTTGTGCTTGAAAACGAGTTTTTAGACTTTGCAGATTTAAGAAAACTAAAATGAGATGTAAAGCCGAAAAAAAAAATCGAAGGCAACCAAAAAAAAAAAATATATATAAATTGAAAAATTGTGGTCCATGAAGGGCACTTAAAACCTCGCGGCCCATAAGGGATCTGGGACTGGATAATTTTAGTTGTTAATGCCTGCGCACATATAAGTACAACGCAAACTTTTAAACGCTAGTCTAAATTAGAGTGTGCAATTTTTTTTTTCAAAAAAAGTCATAGATGGAGTTCCTCCCAAAGGAGTTCAATTTTTTCAGGCTGATGATTTTTCCTTCAGTATAAACGGGCCCAAAATCAAGACGCTTAATCTAATACAGTACAGTGAAATAATGTATAACAAAGGCATTGATTGTTCCTGCTGCGTGCATTATCTGGACTTATTTTCTTTCCATTCTACTTTTGTATGAATTGTGCGGTAAAATGAGCAAATGTTTTAATGTTTAAATGGCACCAATTGACAGGGTATGAATTTAAATCGGTATGAAGTTCAAAACAGTATTGGGGGTTAGTTTTAAGGTCTGAGATTTGGACAGCTATAAGGTCTGATCTTTTTTGCACTAAGGTCTTATGGTCTTTTTAAAACTGACGTCAAATCAATTTTCTCAGTCTTAAAAATACCATATGGTCTTATAAGACTTTAGTGCAAAGAAGATCAGACCTTATAGCGGTCCAAATCTGCTTTACCACATTTTTGTGGAAAACTATTTTTAAAATCATGTCTTTTTACGTTCTTTTTTTTGGATAAAGACCGTGGTTTTCTATAGAAATCGAGTCTTTTCACACTTTTTTTTTCAAAACTCACGTCGTATAGAACTTTTGTTCGCGCTCTAAGGTCTAATGGACCATAACTTATGGTCCATAAGTTATGGCGGAGAAAAATTTTCCGTTCAACGTTTCCGTTGAATTACTAAAGTGAAGTCTAAACCTATTGTCGCATATTCCTATCCATTTGGTGTCATGAAAAAATGTTTGGACCCATTTATGATATCCTTTTATTTCTAACGAGCTGAGCTGAAACTCCCCCTTTTTTCGCGCCTCTATTTAATTTTTCAATGCGCTCAAAATTGTGCTTCCGGTTGGTCTAGTCTGTGTTATGTGTAAAATTTGAGTTCTCTGATTGGCCAAGTGCAAAAATATACAATTAATCGTGTCATATAAATTATATAATAACATGCTTTTAAAAGATGATCCCATCATATTGTGTATCTGTAGATAAGTATTTCCTTGCAATAGTTCATTCATTTCTGTAAATGTCGCTTTATCCCCCTTAAAAGGAAAACAAAAATCCCCTTAATTATTATTTTTTTGTTTGTTTGTACTTTTCCATTTCTAATCGTAATTGATCATTTTTTTCCAAGACCTAGAAAATTTTCTTCACTAATATGATAAATATATATATATATAAACAAACTAATTTATGTGTGCTAGTACGTCGAAAAGAAACAAAACAAATGAGTGCCATTTTTACTGCTACAAAAGTTTCACGGATTAAAGTGTTTTTTTAGGATTAATTTATGGTTTTTATTTTTTTCGGTCATTACAGGTGAGTCTTTTATTTAGGTCGTTTTTTTTGCGCTCATTCTAAAACCATGATGTATTGAACTTTTGGTTCATACGGTACCCGCTTTCAAAACTTGAAAAAAAACACTCTTTACTGACATTAGGGACCCCTAATAGGGAGGCTCTCACCAACGGGTTTTCCTTTTTTGAGGTTTTTCTTTTTTTTTTCTTGAGAAATGTCCCAAAAACGTCGAAAAATTATAGATGCTATTTTTGAAAGTCAACAGGGGAAAGGTCTGTGAATCAAAAAGAGAAAAAACTAGAGGAAATCATACACCAATTGGTATTGATTTGTAATTTATTTATGATTCGGTGACTGAATTTGAGTTTATAAATTTTTGATTCTTCACTTTTTCGAATGACCGCAAGAAAAGATCTTGGGCACGACTCTTTATTGCCGCATGCGGAGAGTCCAAAGATCGCATTTGTTTTGCTTCATTCAATTCAACGTTGCTAGCAGTCTCTTGTCGAAGTTTTTCTCTTATTTCGCTTTTCTCCATTTAATTTAAATTATTTTTTTGTCTTAACTCATAATTCATAATTAAAATAATGTTTAATCAAAGCAGACCATGAGTGATATATTAAATGCGTGTTTTACCCGTGCGAGTAACAAAAATAAATAAACAAAAAAATATACAAAATAATGTCGATTTGATTTTCTAAGGTGCATTTGAAATCTTTCAAATTGATCTATCAAATTTGTTCGTTTGTTGAAAAATCTGGATGGAATCCTCCGATCTTCATCTTAGCAGGATTATTTTCAAATAACGAATTTATGTCGTTGTTTCATTAATATTTTCTATTAAAATTTCCGCTTGGAAAAAATACATTTTTTCGAAACTTGTATTTATTGAATTGTAAAATACACTTTTTTGGCGTTAGAGAGCATATTCACCGCGAAAAGCGTTTTTAGAGCTTAAAATGTTCTCTAGCAGTTAACGGTGTGCCTTTTTTATTATAAATAGTGAGAAAGCGCATGTCTCCAAATATAGCGAAGCGGGGCTGAGTAAGCGCGTGTAACCAGTCCCATGACAGAGCAGCCCCGCAAAGCGGGGCTGAGTAAGCCCGTGTGGCCATGACAGAACAGCCCGTGAGGCTTTTCAAGGCCTTCTGCTCTGTCATGGGACTGGTTACACGCAGTTACTCAGCTCCGCTTCGCGGGGCTGCTCTATCATGGGACTGTCATCAGGGCTATTTAGGTTCTGGAAACGAAAAAAAATCTTTTCTGTTCTGAAACCACAACCGTTACGATATTTGTGATCCATTTCAGCTTATAATTTAGAAAATGGGGGATTTTGAGCCGGATAAATTCATAAATCCGGAGCAATCCGGGTTCAAGCAATTTAAATTGTTTGATATTGGAGATATCATTGGAATAAAAGAGCGAGTTTCGTTTCTCGACTCTTGTTCCAGGTTCGGTAATGTGTTCGTTGGGCGTCAAAATGGATTTGATTTGTATCGTCAAAAGGTCGTTTGCAAATTAGCACATTGTAATGTTTAAATGTTTTCAATTCCTATGAAAAATTGGTTGGGTGCCTAAATTAAAGAAAAACATGTATCCGTGTGGTTTAAGGGACACTTTTACCGAAAAGATTCCATTTTAGGGACGCATTTGTTCGAAAATTTTTTTTAATTCAGGGACAAATATGGACTTTGGCTAAACATAGCAAACCGTACCTTTATGTGAGACCCCTATAGTTTTTTTTATTAGTTGAAAAAAAAGTGGCCTACATCTGTGGCCTGTAATCATAGAGTTGGGTATTTTGGCGACTATTAAATTGGTCGCCGACTGTTGTTATATAAAATATGACTTTTCTACCAGATGGTCACCAAAGTTATCTAAAATACAGTTTTTACCCTTCACCCTTATCTTGCCTTAAACTTACGGAGTTTTAATTCCAATGTTGGGTTTGCTTATTTGTAAACGCCTTGTAAGGATTTGGACACTCTTGACCAAGAGCCAAAACCGGTCGCCTCGGTCTCGTTGGTCGGTCAACTGAGATGGTTAACCGTTTCGTCATGCGGTTTGACGGTTTTAGCGTCTGTGGTTGTTGACGGAAAAACCGAAAATGTTTTCTTTGACACCAGAACCCTACTCAGAGGGGAATCACATCCATTTTCAAAACAGGTAAATTTCCTTCAAACCCTAACCCTCTGTTCAAGTTATGCAGTTTGCACTATGTTGCGATTTTAGACTATTAAACACTTTGCTTATAAAAAAATTAAAGAGCCCACCACCTTCCCCGGGAAATGGGCCTGTGGTTTCCGCATGCTGGAATCCGGCAATTGCGGAAATCATCACAATGATTTATCAAAACGGCGCCGTCGAAGTGCTCAAAGTCGACAAATCGTGTGCAGTTTTTGCGACAAAGCCCCCAATGGGCGCCAATTGCATCGCCTGGTCCCCAAAGGGGAAACAAATGGTGATTGGAAAGCGGGATGGCACCCTGTCCCAATTCACGCCCGAGCTCGTTGAGAAGAAAAAAATTACCGCGTGTCCCATCTTGGAAAATCCGGCTCAGGGACGGTATGAACC
>SCLG01000029.1:989021-1003373 GCA_004367875.1 Oikopleura albicans
CCGACTTATTCCATTAATGCAACGCGGAAAGCCCAGCTTTATATGCCGTATATTGTGCCCTGGAATTGCTTTGGCGTTTTATCATCAAACTCCGGAGACTGTGTTTTGATGGGAAAGACCGCCGCCGAGGTCGATCATCAAATTTGGAGTTTTTCTGACGAGGCACGTGCCGAACTTCCCTTACTTGATGATGATACGGCCGACGCCACCGAACCCTCTGTCATTGGATGTACATGGAACTTTAACTCTCAGCTGCCAATTGTTGTCGAGGAGAGGTGCACCAAAGGGCCACAGCTCCTTGTTTTATCGAGCCTCGGCGTGCTCGTTGTCTTTCAGTTTTATAATTTTATGCCGGACTTTGCCGACTTAACCCAGCTACTCGACACGGTGCCGAATGGGGCGCGGGAGAGTTTAATCGATGATTCTTCCGTTCCGAAACCACGAATATCAAAACCAAAGGTTGCTTTCAAATTATATAATATATTAAGCATTGTGCAGGCACAGGTGTAATATTGTTGGTAAATGTCCGAGTTAAAGTTTTAAAATTAAATCGAACCGGAATTACGGATAATGACGTACACGAGGGTCGATTATAAGGTCAGCCATTTGCGTCGTTAAAAAGTCAAGTTGGTTTTTTTTTTCAAACAAATCATGTCATTTTGAACATTTTTTTTTTCGAAGATTTTTTTTTATACATAGGCCTTGGTTATAAGGTCCTTTTTTGGTCGAAAAACCGTTCAAAATTCTGTAAAAAATGCTTGGTTATAAGGTCAAGATATATTTTTTGGTCGAAAAACGTTTAAAGGGGGTATGGTTATAAGGTCACACGTTATAAAGTCAAGTCATCTTTGTTGCACTTATCATGTCTATCATGTCTTTTTACGCTTTTTTGGATGAAAAAGCTGGCCGCTAATTTGAAAACATGGAAAAAAGCCCTTGATTCGAACGACCTCCGTGATGCCCGCGGCTACCCCAGTATCTCAGCAAAAAGGTTTATTCGGAGCTGGAAATCTTACATTCGGAGCGCCACAATTGCAATCCACGCCAGCCGTTAACCGCTCGGTGACGGATCCAAAGCCGGTTGAAGAGTTTACGAAACCCAAGTCATATGAAGTCATTAGTAATGCGCCAATTGGAGCAACTCAAGAAATCAGTCGAAATGCAAATGCTACAATCACTAAAATTAACCCACCAGCACCAAAACCTACAACTTTTGCGAAAACTCATTCTGCATTTTCTAAAAAAGGTTTGCACTTGAATTTTGTAACTTCACCTAACCAATTATCTAAACAAATTTTTTGCTTTAGCTTTATTTTTTAAAAGATAATTGAATTTTGTTAAAATAATTGGGAAGGACGTTTAGTTAGATAATTGGAATTTACGATACGTTTTGGTCCAAAAAGTGTTAACCAATTTTGTTAAGATAACTAGTTAGGGGTGTATATATCGTACAAAATCACAAGACCTTATAACAATTAAAAAAAAACGACTGTCTTCTTCATCCAAAAAAAAACGAAAAAGATGTCATGTATGAATCATGGCTATAAGGTCAGCCATTTTGATCATTATTATGTCGAGCCAGTTTTTTTAACATAAATGACAAAACTGACTTAACCTTATAACGGTCAAAATAGCTGACCTTATAACTATGATTCATACATGACATCTTTTTCGCTTTTTTGGATAAAGAAGACAGTCCATTTTTTAATGTTATAAGGTCAGTTGATTTTCTTGGGCTTCACCATGCCGCATGGTCCATGCGTTAGTCGTTTGTATAAAAGATATTTTCAGATCTTCTTTCACTGGTCGATGATTTTGAAGCGGAATTGACGGATTATAAAAATAAAAACGCTCAATTGGATTTATCCACATTCAATGATACTTTACGAAAGGAGGATTCACTGGCAATTAATAATCACCAAAACTTCGTCGATGCTGTAAAAAAGAATGATGCCGAAACTAAAGAAGAAGTTCATAATTTAAAGTTGCGCTGTATGGAGAGTTTTGCGTCGTGTGAGGCGGCAAACGCAATGAATTCCAAAAAGAACTTTTTAGATCGAAATGCCGCTAAAATAACGGCGCCACTGTGCCCGAAACTTTCAAAACAGCTCAGTTCGATTCGATCGTACAAGCAGTATTTAAACAATTCCCTGCACGATTTGAACATTCTCATACAACAAAAGGTATGTTCAGGGTTTATGTTTAAAAACGGTTTTTGATATTGCAATATACAGTCCCGGCTTTCAAATGGTGCAACTGCCAAATTGGGCAATTTTTCATAAAAATTTGCGTGACTCGCAAGTTGTGCACGACGGCCAAATTGTGCACGTTTTTCAGAAAAGTAAATTGCACAATTTGAAGTTTGGTACAGGGGGGTCTGGTTATAAGGTCACAAGGTGTGACCGTTATAAGGTCAAGTCATCTTTTTCTTGCAAGTCAAGTCAAAAATCCTTGAAATCATGTCTTTTTACGCTTTCTTTTGAAGTCCATTAATGTCAAGTCCGTTTTTTGGGTCTGACCTTATAACCAGACCTCGCTAACCAATAACGCCCATAATTATAAATTCGATACTAGCTCTATACCAAGTGCATTATAAATGTTTTACTTTCAAATAATTTTTGTATCCAGTAACTTTTAACCACATCTTTCATAAGAATAACGAAAATAAAGAAAATGGCTCATATCAGGACGTCTATCGTTGCTTACAGACGAATGAGCGCGTCATAAATTTCCAAGAACGCAAAATCACCAATTTAACTTCACAACTGAATCACATTCGTCTGAGTCAAAATAAGATTTATGCAAGTCCGCGGTCGACGGCCTCCAGTCTTAATAATTCCACACAGAAGCCAGAAACACCGGTTAAGTCGCCAACAGAAAGTACAATTCGGCCCGCACATGTTGAAAAACTCAAAAAACAATTGTCGGCTCGAAAAACAGTGCCGATTCGGGCGAGCCCGCGAGTTGAGAACGCAACCCGAATTGTCTTTAGCCAGAGTTGTAAAATAAGATTAAATAAATAAGTACACGGGGGTCTCGTTATAATGTTTGAAGTTATAACTTATAAGGACAACTGAGTTTTTTAGAGTTTCTTGGGAGTCCTGGTGGTTTTGATTTTAAGGGAACCCAAAATGGGGCGACGCAACGCCCAATTTAATTTTGTATCAGTAGAAAAAAAGTCCAGTATCACTTACTAACCGGCCGCCAGATGCCGCCCGTTTTCGGTTCCCTTAAAATAAAAACCACCCCTATCAAGATCATTTTTTGTGAAAAAAAACTTTAAAATCATGTCTATTTACGCTTTTGTGGATGAAGATGAAAAACCTTTATGGCAAAAACATTTTTGTCAAATATGAACTCTAAAAACCGTTTTTGTTTTGGAAAATCTTCCTATAGCCTTTATAGGACTTTGGCATTAATATTTGCACCAACGGCCGTCCTAAAATCGCCGAAATATGACCTTGTTCCCCTTGGGAGTTCAGTTAGTTGATGAAGTTTTAAAATATTTCTAATTGGCAACTCGTTTTGAGTCGAAAGCCGGAACCTGTTGTAGCGGCCAGTCAACTGGCTCATAAACCGGTTCCAACACCACCACCTACCGTCAAACCGGTTCCCCGACTCAATTTGGACGTCTCAATAAATGATAGTGTGGTCGAAGCACCGGACCGCTCGGTTAAAATCGGTTCCAACGTCGTTAGCGATCCAACAACTCGCGCTACCGAAGACACGAAAATTGTGCGCGATCGGACATCAAATGTTGTCGAGTATTTGCCACGGAATGCCTCAATTCCAAGCACCAAACCGGGGCAAAGGATGGTTTTTGAGAAAACGCGTTGAAGGGTTACAAATATAAAAAAACGTTCCGTAATTTCGTATCCACAAGGTGAAAACCGTGGTAGTTATGTGTGTGACTTATTTTTTACAGGAGAGTCTCATTTAAAGGGGCACGATTCAAATTAAGGGATATAATTCAAATTAATTCGAAGTAAGGGACGCATTTGTCCTAAAAAAGCTTCAACAAATTCAAAGGAAAAAAGTAAAATTAAGAAGAAATGTGTCGTTTGGTCAAAATAGCAAAATAGACCCCTGTATACTGTTTCAATCAGGATCCTAATCTCACTTTCAAGGATACTGGAATTTGACCCTTTCGTGGGTCAGGTGATGCATTCCCACAATTCATATGATATTTTTTTCCAAAACCAACAAAAGTGGGATAATCAAACAAAAGGGGCCCACCGACAAGGAATCCTTTTTCAACCTCAACAACCCACCACGCGTTGTTAATGCAAAAGATTTATTTCAACCCTCAAAGCCATCAGCACCGGCCAAAATTGAGCCATCTAACTTTGAGCCGGCTGCCAATGTGCCACCTGGTGCTCAGCAAGCCGTAATGAGCACTTTAACCACTGTGCACCGCATTGCCTCGGAACCAACCGTTGCCATTGGATCAAAATTGCCGGTACGTCAGGCAAGTCCGCCGTCTAAGCCTAGCCCTGAACCGGAACCGGAAAAACCACCGGTTCAAGAAATTTCTGACACACCGGTCAGAAAACCCTTCAAGACTGGCTCAATGTTTAGCGCACCCTCTCGTGGGCCGCTTTTCACCGAAACGGCACCTAAAAATGAAAATCCATTTTCGGCGGGCAAGTTTAATGCATTTGGTTCGACGAAAACGCTGGATGCGGATCGTACCCCGTTTGTATTTAACCAAGCACCGCCGCCAGAAGCGGAAGAAGAAGAGCCTAATGTTTCTGACTAGGGATACGAACACTCATAATTTTCCAACTGGAGGTCTGGTTATAAGGTCAAAAAAACCAAGCGTTTTTGGAATGACAAGTGTTAGTTCTAGTTAGATATTGGGGTATAAAATTTTGGAAATTTTTCTAACCGTAAGTACCGGTTGAAATGCAAAAAACGTGATATCTCGAAAAAACAAATGGTGTGATTTTTTTTAAAGTGGCCCATGCAGAATTTGATTACGAATCTTTTGGCTCTTGTTTTTTTCTCTTGTTCGTATCCCATCTCTGACGTTTCAAATGATGCGGAAAAAGATGAGGACTATGATGATGAAGAAGACGATATCCACAGTGAAGATGCAGACGGTGTTGAAAGCGAGCCTGACGCCGTCGAGGATACCACTGTTGTTTTGCGTAGTAACACCGAGTTGCCAAACCCCACTGCTAATCCATCTCCACCTCCAACACCGCCGGCAGAAAAGGCCGCGCTCATAACTGCTCCGGCAAAAACAGAACCAGCAAGTGTCCCGGCTGGTCTTTTTGGATCGGGAAAAAGTGGTCTTTTTGGAACAGCACAGGAAAACGGTTCAAATTTCTGACATTTTGTGGTCGCATTTTGGAAACCATAATTGTTTGAAAGATCTGGGCAATTACTCAGGAGTCAAAGTTTAAATAGATGTCTAAATTTTTTGGACAACATATTATTATGGCGGTAAAGGATGATCGTGATGACGAAATTCTCTGTCTCAAAGTCTCCTGGCGGGTAATGTGCCTAATATGCTGTGCGCTTGCTGTTACATTACTCATTGTCATATATAATCATCGGCTCGAGATAGTCACTTTTATGTGCCAAAACTCTGGTGACTAGAGTCCCGTCTGGCCAAAGCTCCGTTTTGGGCTGACACCATATTTTTGTACACCAGTACCGTCTGGTAGATTCCCCACTTTAAAATGACACTATGGATTATATTTGTTTGTTTTACTAATTTACGAGTATTTATCGTAACTAAAACATCGCAAAATAACATGACCCACTAATTCTGGAAAATTTTGACGGTTTTTAAAATTTCGTCTTTTCAATAAGACTTATTTTTGAATCCCACAAAGAAACCGAGTCCTGGATTATTTGGCTCAAGTACCGCGCCATTATTTGGAGGGACGGTTAAACCATCCCCGTCGGCCAATAATCTCTTTGGATCCGCAACAAGCGCCCCTCCGACCGGACTGTTTGGCTCGAAATCCGAGCCAACTTCAATTGCGGCCTTGAGCGACGCGCCTAAGAATATCGAGCCTCAATCACAATCCGAGCCAAGCACTGCCGTATTTGGTAAAAGCGAGACAACTGAAGCCAAATCGGCCCCCGTTAAAAATTTATTTGGAACTCCGACAAAAGACCCGTCAGCTCAATCGGCTAGCATTTTTGGCCAATCAAAAGGCTAGAGTGCAAATTATATCAGATTCTGGAGAGTTAAAACTAAATAAAAAAAAAGGACAGCCATCTGAGATTTTGACCCGATTTTAGAACTAGAGGGGGTCTGGTTATAAGGTCAAGTCATCTTTTTTGCACTAAGGTCAAGTCATTTTTTCTTGTACTAAGGTGAAGTCAATTTTTTTTGAAGTATGTGTTTTGGGAAAAAATCTTTGAAATCATGTCTTTTTACGCTTTTTTTTGGATGAATTGACCATAAATGCGTTTTAAAGTGACTTAGCGTTTATGACATGGGTCAGTTTTTGCCATTATTAGGTCAAGTCAATGTTTAACAATTGCGTGTTCAAAATTAGCACCCTTAAAAGGTCTTTTCGGCTCTAAACCATCGTCTGGTGGACTTTTTGGCTCCGCTACCCCATCATCCGAATTCGCATTTGGAGAGACGCCGACAAAAGAACCCGCCGTTGAACCGGAGAAAAAATTGGAAAGTACTGGCGGTTTTGCATTTGGCGCAACGCCCAAGAAAGATGAGCCAAAAAGTTTTGAATTTGTTGGTGCAAGTTTGGGTGAACGATACGTTATTCTCGTAACATTCTAATATTACAATTTTGTTGCAGAAATATTTATATGGTATAAACCCCTTAGCGACAGGCGTTCTTGGTTATTAGGTCAGCCATTTTGATTGCTATAAGGTCAAGTCATTTTTTGCGACATAAATGTCTGATTTGGCGAAAACCTCCCCCTGGCACTTGTTTTTCTACATAAATTATGTCTTTTTACATTGTTTTTATTTGTTTTGATAGTAAGATATTTACAAACCATAATTGTATAAAACGAATAGTTAGATAGGTGGTTTTCAGATTATTAGCAGATCGGCTAAAATGTGACATTAGTAATACGTGAAAAACCCGTGGTTTGAGACTTAATCAGTCAGTACTAAATAGTACTCACTAACCTTAGCATGTAATTTACATAATTTATATATTCGATCTCGTTTAGGGGTGATCATTTTGCGCATCATTTACGGTGCTGTTTCGCATAATATAAGAAGTTTGCTTTCGTCCTAAATTAGGACTCCTAAAGTCGACCCGGGTTGAAAATCTAAATTCGATTTTAGCTTGGCTCTGTGACCCGAGTCGGGTCACCCGACTTGATAACCGGAATTTGACCCGCGGATTCCGGGTCGGGTAAGAAAAAACATCGAAGTTGCCTACCTCAGCACTAGTTTTAATCGCCCTATTATTTGCACTCGCCACCCAAATTCAAGTTCTACGGCAAACAGCGGGGGCTTATTTGGTTCATCAGGTGGTGGCGGCGGCGGTGGTCTATTTGGTTCTTCGACAGACAAACCGGTTTCGACCGGACTTTTTGGGTCATCAAATACTACCGATGCTAAACCAACCGGTGGGTTATTTGGATCATCAAGTACGCCTACAAAGCCGGGTTTATTTGGTTCTGCTACAACCGCTAGTACTGGTTTATTTGGATCGTCAACTTCAACTGATCAACAGGCATCAGGCGGCCTTTTCGGTTCCGGCGGCGGTTTTAGTGGGTTAGGCGCAAAACCCGACCCAGAAAAAGCAAAAATAAATCCATTTGGTGGTGGAAATGTGGGAAGTGCTGACAATACCGCTCAATCAGGTCTTTTCGGATCGTCCAAGCCGGCTGCTTTTGGCCAAGCATCGAATGCCCCGTCGAGTCCGTTTGGCGCCGGCGGCGGAAGTAATGCATTTGCAAGTGGCGGCAGCGGGGCGTTTGGTTCAACATCGCCCAGTAAACCAGCCGGCTTTGGATCAAGTGCATTTGCGGCTTCGCCCACGAGTGGCGGAGGATTTGGCGGATCCGCTTTTGGTAATATCTTTGTTTTTTGTATTGATCTCAGGGGCATGTTTATAATCAATATAAATCAATAACGACAAAACTGCTCCAAAGATCTCCCAAATTATATTTACATTGTACGATTAAGGCTGGTATTTTTTCTGTAAAAATCATGTCTTTTTGAACGTTTTTTTCGGAACAGTCCATTTTTTTAAAAATAGTCAAGTCAATTTTTTGGGGTTTCACCTTATAAGCACACCTTGAATGTTATGTTTAAAACTAGAGCCACTTGGTGGTGTGTTTAAAACTATGTTTCCGTTCTGAATATTTTCTGAATTTATAAAGTGAAATTAAAACTTCAGGGTCAACCCAAAAAGTTTTTTAGAAAAGGGCTAGAGATCACGTTTTCAATATTTAGGAGGAGGCGCCACGTTTGGGTCATCACCTCCAAATACCGGAAATGCTTTTGGCGGCAGCGGTGGTGGGGGACTCTTTGGCTCTTCTGGCGCTGCAGGCGGTTTTGGAAATCTGGCTAAATCACCCAATTCGGGCGGTTTTGGTGCCGCCGCTTCCCAAAATTCGGGCGGTGGATTTGGTGCTCCTGCCCCGCAAAATACGCCGAGCGGTTTTGGCGGAATGTCTCAACCGCAAGGCAATCAATTCTCTGGAAGTGGTTTTTCTGGTTTTCGTTGATTTTGTTTCGAATTTTGTCTGTTTTTTAGAAAAATTTCTCTTCATTTTTTTCTTTCAAATATCCTGCCACACATTGCATACACTTACAAAAAGTTTATTTTGTTTCGTGATTTAGAAGTTCGCTAATATGACGGCCGAAATCGCTGCCATGCTCGACGAACTCATGGGCAGAAATCGCAATGAGGAATCCGGCAATGCTTCAGACAAAGGTTTTTAAATCAGTAAAAGCTAAACGTTTTCACGGTAAAGAACGATAAAAGTATTTTAATTTATCATTTAAGAAAAAAAATTATGAAAATATTCTAACAAATAAATACAAAAAAACTTTACAGAGTTTATACAAATTCTAGAAAAAATTAAATAATACACTGCGTTTTATATATTTTTGTTTGGATACGGGCTCCCAATACGATAAATTCAAAGCCAGTATTGGGAGCCCGTTTTCAAACAAAAATATATATAAACGCAGTGTATTATTTAATATTTTCTAGAATTTGTATAAACTTTGTAAAGTTTTTTGTATTTATTTGTCAGTCGAAAATTCTTTGACAAAGGCGTAATGCCGAAACATCAGAAAGAAATGAAATTATGTTGCAATGCAAGTCTCAACTGAACAAATCAATTATAAATTTGTTATTTAAAAAGTGAAAATTCACGTTATTTTGTTGATCATAATTTTAATTATTGTATTTAGTTTCGTTTCGCGACTCTGAAGTTTGCCATTTTTACCTCTGTGGCTTTTGTCCTCACGAACTGTTTGTGAATACCCGGGCTGATTTGGGACCATGCAAAAAAATACACGATGAAGCTATCCGAAAAGAGTATCAGGTAAATATCTTTTCAGTAATGCTTTCTCGATTGCATAATTCTAGAATTGGTTTGTTTTTTTATTTTGTGTTTATTTGTGTTTTTTAGACTTCGACTGATGTATTCAAATTGGGATACGAAGAACTTTTCTTCGATTTTATGCAAGATTGTATCATTGAAGTTGAGCGGCGGATAAAACGGAATAAACAACGTCTCGACCAAAACAAAGACGAAGAAACCGTCGTAAATCCAGTATGAACGTTTTATTTATTTATTATTTCGCATTTTGGAAAACAATTAATAGGAGCGATTTTTTTAGAACTCGGAAAAAAAGTTAACATTCTATAATTAGAACTCAAATTTAAACTAAATTATATCTAAATTTAGAATTAAAATTAGAACTCAAATTAGAATTAAAATTAGAACCAAAATTAGAACTAAAATTAGAACTAAAATTAGAACTAAAATTAGAACTAAAATTAGAACTAAAATTAGAACTAAAATTAGAATTAAAATTAGAATTAAAATTAGAACCAAAATTAGAACTAAAATTAGAACTAAAATTATGAGTAAAATTGGAACTGAGATTAGAAACAAAATTAGAACTAAAATTGCAACTGAGATTAGAGCTAAAATTATACCTTAAAATTAGAACTAAAATGAGAAATGCAATTAGAAAGTTCTAAAAAACTCACCTGTGGTAATTCTGTCACAGCCAAAGTATCACATATTTATTTTTGAACGTTTAGGAAACGGCCGAAACTGCAAATCGCCTTTCGGTACTCTCAATTGAAATCACGAATGTGCTACTGGAAATAGAGTCGTTGGGCGAAAAGGGCGAAGTTGCAATGGCAATGACGAAAACTGCCGAGGTCGACAAGTTAAAAGAAGAACGCGAACGAATTCGACNCCTTAAAACGAAAATTTAGATTATGTTATTCCTAAGGTGGTTACCACTCTTAAACTATAAAACTAGAACTAAAATTTAGAACTAAAATTAGAATTAAAATTAGAACTAAAATTAGAACTTGAATTGGAACTAAAATTAGAATCAGCACTAAAACTTTTAGTAAAATTATAAGTAAAATTGAAATTGAGATTAGAACTTAAATTAGAACTTAAATTGGAACTAAGTTAGAACTAAGATTAGAACTAAAATTAGAACTAAAATCAGAAATGAAGTAAGAGCTGAAATTTGAAAGTTCTAAAAAAACTCTTTATAACACCTGTAGCTATTCACAAACGAAACTTCGTTGATACTTATCAAATATTTATTTTTTTATTTTACTTAGGAAACGGCCGAAACTGCAAATCGCCTTTCGGTACTCTCAATTGAAATCACGAATGTGCTACTGGAAATAGAGTCGTTGGGCGAAAAGGGCGAAGTTGCAATGGCAATGACGAAAACTGCCGAGGTCGACAAGTTAAAAGAAGAACGCGAACGAATTCGACTGGCATCAAAGGCCTCGCAGGATCCAACGACTAACTCGTACACTGGGCTCCAAGAAAAACAGATGGAAGTGTGTGAAATATGCGGCAGTTTTCTAATTGTCGGTGATGCCCAGGTACGATATACAAAGATTTATTTCTAACTTCGATTAAGTGTGACAAAAACGGCCACATGGGGTTTTGGAAAAATTCCAAAACCTTAAAAAAGTTTTATAATTGTATAAAACTTTTTATAAAAACTTTTGACAAACAATTTCCTAGAAAGCTTTTATTAGTAACACTTTTTTTTGATTTGAAAATTTTGGTTATTTCAAATAATTAGAAATCTAATACAATTGAATAAAACTGAAAATTTAAACATCAATTACTTAAAACAAAAATTAGGCCCGTGTCGACGACCACTTGATGGGCAAGCAGCACATGGGTTACGCTCGAATCCGCGCCAAAATCGCCGAGCTGAAAGACGTATTTGAAAAGCGTCGCGACAAGCGACGTGGTAGCGGCACCGACAAAGACGAGAAAAAAGACAAATCCGATAAAGATGTAAAAAGCGAAAAGGACGAGGCAAGTGGTGCCGACGTTAAATCCGAAAAGACGCGTGATTCGACTGAACGGCGCGATTCACGCACCTCCGAAAGGCGACGCTCAAAGGACAGACGCGATCGACGCGATAAAAGCAGAGATCGCGACAGACGTAAACGGTAATCGGTTATAGAATTTCGGATGTTCGGTAATACCGGAAAGTTTTTTTTAGTTTTTACAAAACAAGGTTCTGGAAAATGGGACATGGTTTTCGGTCGACCTTTTTTTTCTCAAAATTTTCACAGGGACACCTGTTTCATACACGGATGTACTGTCCCGGATTAAGGACTGCACAATTGTCGGGCCTATTTTTAACGGCGAAAGTTCCCCAAATAACCTCGCAGTATATATTCCAATTTGTTCCAAAATATAAAATTGAACCACTAGCTCCCGCTCGAGGTCTCGACATAAATCCGAACGTAGTCGGCTGAGTTCAAAAGATTCGAAGGAACATCGACGCGACAGAGGACATGAAAACGGTCGATCAGGTATGGGAAAAAATACCCGAAAATAACAATTTTTGATCACCCAAAAAAAAGTAACCATCTCACATATTTATGGGTGCGTTTCACATGAAATATCAAATATGGTGCTCAAAAACTGAGTTGTTGCCCAAGGCCACCGCACTTCCCTGATTAACCTACATGTTAATAGTTTTAACTCAAGTGAACTAAATTCTGAGTCATGAATAACGAAACCAACGGGCCATAAATTGTTTCTTTCTGATCGAATTCAACATCGACAATTGGCCAATGTTATAATATACCCCTTAACCATCAACCAGCTTATTCTGTATGTACCGGGCTCTGTTTCCCTTCCGAAACATGAAAACACTAACAAATCAAATTATGGATAATTAATCAAACATAAAAAAATTTGGTTTTACATTTTGAACAAAAAAAAATGTATAAATGTATATGTACAGGGGTTTATATTTATACGTATATTTTATTCTCGCTAGATGGCCCAGCGTTCCGTTTTGAGACGTGTCGGTGTGGGCGTGTCAAAAAATATTTTAATTTTTTATCATAGTTTCCGTGATAAAAACATTGCTCTGAGAGACCGTATTATGAGAGATTGAAGATACGAGTAATCATGATTGTTTATGAAAATAAAATTACGAGAAAGAGCGATGGTTATTACAGTACTATATTGAGTAATTTTGTGTAATAGTACTAGGCATCGCGGTCAACGCTTTCCTAAGGCATCTGAGAAATTGAATTGGACATATCTTACCGTATGTCGAAACTATTTTGATTTGCCGCATTAATTTAATGGAAGAATCAGTATGGTGTAGCTGTCCATCAAAACGTTCACAGATATTTCCCTGCACACGAATTAACATGGTGTTAATAATATAAATGTGTGTTTTTAAAGAATATACCAAAGAAAAAAAATAGTTTATGTCAGATAAATGACTGGTAATTAGTTTTTGAATCTTGATGTAACATACCGTAGTGAAAAAATGGGTTCAGCCGGGATTCGAACTCGGGACCTACGGGTATTGCCAATATCGTATTGGTCACATGTTATTTGTATTTTACGAAAGAATTTTTGTCGCTAAACACGTTACGATTTTATTCTATTTAGGCAAAGAAAACGGCGAGAGATCGTAACTGGACGAAATGGCGCTAGACTTTGTTTTCCCATTATTTTCATGTTCTACTTAGAGTCTATTGTATTTGAGCGAATTAGTGTATTTTTGTACGCCAGGGGTCTTCGTTAAAATCTGAACTTCTCATTATGCTGTATAATGATTCCAACAACAACAAAAAAAAAACGGAACATTTTAGGACGATTTTTTAACCCAGTTTTTAATCCGCATAGATTTATTTGTATAAAACGGTTCGCGGGCGTTGATTTGCTGTACACTTAGTAAGGTAGCAAAAAAAAAGAACCTACTGGTTTTGATCCCGGTACCTCTTGGTCCGCATTAAAGCCCTAAACCATTGCGCTACATTATTCATAGTGTAATTACAATAGTGAATCAATAATTTATGTCACAAATGAAACATATTTTAAAACTTCATTTACCATTTATTGAAACACAAAACGAGATTTGTTTTTTCGCACTGGAATTAAAAGAAATATATTTTCTATATAATTAAAATATTTCTGCACAACACAATAAAACGTCACCTTTTAATTTTGTTTTCGAATCATTTTTTTCAAATTTAATGTACAGTCGATGCTTTCATATCGGACCTTCAGCACTTTGGCCATCATTCACATGAAATAAATCATGAAATTAATTTAAGGAATTTTTAATAAAAAAAAGATTGGCAATAAAAATTGGCAAACAACTTATTGAGTTAGACGACAATAACTTAGTTTCTATTTGCTTTGTCCCAGAAAGATATTTGGCAACATACATGAATATTGCCAATATTATATTGGTTATTGGGCTAACATATTATTTTTTCTTGGTTATGAGATCTAGAAGAAATACATTTGTCAGCCGGTTTTCTAAGCGACTAAACAGTACTTGAATGTTTCAAGGTGACTTTTTGACTTCGTTTTTTTTAATTGGACGAAGGCCCGCGCGCATCCAAACCTATTTCGCCAAGCTATTAAGATAAAAAAAGCCTAGTGTGATTTATATGATGTACATTATTATTCCTGCCATTAGTTACAATAAGAAAAAACACTGCATTTATAATATTTTAATTAGGCTTGTTTTGCTGAAGACTACTTTTCAAAAAAAAACTCATGTTGCAACTTTAGGATTTCTACGGGGAAACGAATTTTTCTTCAGGCAGCTTCCCACAAAAGCCGATTAGGAAAAAGTTTTTTTGCCAAGTAGCAACTTTTTAGTAAAATTTCAGTTGCTCAAAACTT
>SCLG01000029.1:1021855-1034276 GCA_004367875.1 Oikopleura albicans
CCTTTCAACCTCGCCTTAGACTTTAATGTAAGACGCGCTGGAATTCCTTGTTTAAGGCGTATTATCCTGGATTGTCCCACTGACTTTGAAAACTTTATTAAAAATAACGATCTATTTTCAAATATTAACTACGAAGAAGCCAAACCAGTTTTAAATTATGTTCGAAAGGAAACAACCCATCTAGGTGATTTATTTGTCTATTTATCTTCCGATGACGACTGGGAAGTTAAGTCTGAAATTGTGAAACTATTATTAGACATTATACAAAAGTTAGAAAGGCAACGATTGAATACTCTACTACACCATATGCGCCGTTATCTGGCCGTAAATTCCATAAATAACTTTTCAAGAAACTCTATCCAGAGGGGCCGCCAACTACGGGACAGTTTTTTAAGTAATGGACGTTTTTCACAACATCAAACCGTCCCTTACTTGGCGTATCTTCTGTATTAAGCAATGCGCCGTTATCTGGCAGGATAAGTTAGCTGACTGGTATTTTTGTTTTAATCTAATGTATGCAATTGGATCATTTTTGACTTCTTTTCAATAATTCAGCCTGGAATTATTAATAGTCAGTCCTTGCTATCAATACGGACGCACTTAATAAGGACGCTTTCTTCCAATGCGGGCGCTTTTTGCACCCAAAATAGTCGAAAATTGCACACTTTATGACAATTGACCGCAATACGGATGCCATTTTCGAGAATTAAAAACGTCCGTATTGGAACTTTTATATTTCTTCCTACAGTGTAAGACCTAGATCAGACAGGTTTTTTCGTTTTTACAAAAAAATTTACAAATATTTCGCTGACATAATGTAATACAATTTGTATTCAATCTAAAAAAGTAATCCATCACTTTGTGATAATAAGAACACCAAACAATTTGCCTCCATTGTAAAACAAATGGCAGATGATTGCGACCCTTATGTGGCACAAGTTGCTCAAGACGCCGTTGAGTCATTAGAAGCCGGTCATTATGAACCGGCGAAAAAGAAAGTTCGGAGCGATGATATTTTTCAGAAGGATTTTTGGATAGGACTGGAGTTATTATTGAATGATATTGAACTATCACTGCAACAAATTCACGAAAAGGAAGTCCTTCGTTTTAGCACAGGGGTGCAAAATTATACAGTTTTTTTTTTTGGTTGCTTCATGTTTCGTGTAAGACCCCAACCGTATTCTCGAATTGAAAAAAAAAATCCAGCTGCAATTTAATTTGCCAAGCTAAAGATTAAACACAGTCCCGGATCCCTTATGGGCCACCATAGGGGCTCCAAAAAGGCGTCTAATAAGGGATCCCTTGTAACTTGTTTAACTCTTAGCTAGATGTCTTTACATGCTGTATGTGAGTTAAACAAGTTACAAGGGATCCCTTATTAGACGCCTTTTTGGAGCCCCTATGGTGACCCATTTAACCCGCTGTATGAAATGTATTATGCAGTACATAACGTCGATGGGGTTAGGAAGTGAATTCCAAGCGAAGCCTCTATTGGTCCACAAAAGGTGACCAATTAGTGACCACGTAGTTTGGATTTCATATTTTCCAATGCAACCCTAATTATACAGTCTGTGTACGATATATCTAAGATATACATAAATGTTTTTACCCGAAAGATTTTACCAGAAAACACTAGTACAGTATTTCAAATCATACCAGGAAATTGTGTCAAAATTTTGAACCCTTATTCAGTGATGATGAAGACACGAATTTTGCCGACTGTTATTAAGCCCACCCTGATCGCTCCAAAGACCCCATTCTTGCAAAAAAAAAAATTTTTATTGGATAATTTCACTTTTTGGCCGATACTAATCTCAATTGAAAATAATTAAAAAGTTTTCAGATAAAGGAAAACATAAAAATGTCGGATGCCGAGGTAAACACCGAGACCGAGATCGATTTTACCAAAAAGAAAAAGAAGTCTAAAAAGACTATGCCCGCTGAGCTGGCCGCAGACTTCGGGGATGACACCCGGGCATGTAAGTTCAGTTATTTTTAACCCGCGCGTGCCTGTTCAAATCATAAACGCACATTTTTTTTTCGAATGTTTCGGTTATATTATCGCATAAAAATTGAGTTCTCGGAGATCTCGGGTTCATTTCAGTTATTATATCACACGTTTTTTACCTAGAAAATCATTTTTATCATTTGGGGGTTAAATCCTGTGACGTACTAGTAATTCATGTCTTTGGAGAACAGATTTTTCCATAACGTGTTTTGCTTATGTATGGTTTTACGATTATTTATCAATAGGTATTTTAGTTGGTTATTAGGTCATACTATATAGTACATGTATGTGCTCCTAAGGGAATTAACTGTTTTAAGGTCTTTGTCGTTTGTTTTATATAATTTATATAAATATTATATTGTTGCTATTTTATATTTCAGATATGAGCACTTATNTTAAGCCCACCCTGATCGCTCCAAAGACCCCATTCTTGCAAAAAAAAAATATTTTTTTATTGGAGAATTTCACTTTTTGGCCAATACTAATCTCAATTGAAAATAATTAAAAAGTTTTCAGATAAAGGAAAACATAAAAATGTCGGATGCCGAGGTAAACACCGAGACCGAGATCGATTTTACCAAAAAGAAAAAGAAGTCTAAAAAGACTATGCCCGCTGAGCTGGCCGCAGACTTCGGGGATGACACCCGGGCATGTAAGTTCAGTTATTTTTAACCCGCGCGTGCCTGTTCAAATCATAAACGCACATTTTGTTTTCGAATGTTTCGGTTATATTATCGCATAAAATTTGAGTTCTCGGAGATCTCGGGTTCATTTCAGTCATTATATCACAAGTTTTTTTTACCTAGAAAATCATTTTCACCATTTGGGGGTTAAATCCTGTGACATACTAGTAATTCATGTCTTTGGAGAACAGATTTTTCCATAACGTGTTTTGCTTATGTGTGGTTTTACGATTATTTATCAATAGGTATTTTAGTTGGTTATTAGGTCATACTACATAGTACATGTATGTGCTCCTAACGGAATTTACTGTTTTAAGGTCTTTGTAATCGTTTGTTTTATATAATTTATATACATATTATATTGTCGCTATTTTATATTTCAGATATGAGCGCTTACCCTACTTTGCGTCAGAAAATTAAGATCCTTATTTAACTCTAATTATTGCTAGTGTATTTCCGGTAAATGGTACGTTAGTCTAGGGTAAGCTAGGGTACACTGGCTCTCATATCTGGCTTATTATATTATTATTTATTCACTATATCATATGTTTCTATTTGTTGATTATATTATATTATTTATTGCTATTATTTGTTGAGTTGTTTACAGTGGTGTTGGTTATAAGGTCTGGGATTTGGCCTGCTATAAGGTCAAGTCATGTTTTTGAAACTCCATTTAGAGTTCATGTCTTTTTTGATTTTTTTTGAACCGCAGCAAGTAGGTTAGACGATTGTACTTGTTAATAAGATTGTGTGAATGAAATCATAGTCTTGGCCTTGAACCTTATAACCAACTTCCTGTGTATTTATTGTTATTAAAATGGATATTTTTCTGTATTTTTTCAACGTTCTTTGTTCAGTGCAAGATGCGGCTGCGAATGAAATGTTGTTTGGTGGAGATGTCGACGGATCAAAAATCGACACATCTACCTTTGAGGATGCGGCGGGTGATCTCGATTTAACCCTCAAAAAGAAGAAGAAAAAGGGCAAAAACGTAAAAATTATCGATTTGGACGATGGAACCGACGACCTTGTGGATGATCTTGATGAACTCAACCTGGGGAAAAAGAAGGCGAAAAAAAATAAACCGCTTTTGGTTGATGAAGAGGTAATTAGATCTTTTAAATCCAAATTAAACTTGGTTATAAGGTCAGCCATTTTCAGCGATATATCGTCCAGTCAATTTTTTGCTTTGACATGACCAGTTTTTTCAAGAAAAATCAGGTCTTTTTCACAGGTTTTTTTCAAAAACAAAACAAAAATTTGTTGGTTATAAGGTCAATGTTTGAAAACTGACTTGGCCAACATTTTTTCTGTACGGCCAAAAAGCCATGATTCTATAAAAAAAACTGTTAAAAGACATGATTTATGTTGAAAAACGCCGCTAATATTTATACTTTAAAACTTTTTTTGAGTAAACACATTTTTAGGAAGTTGAAGTAACCGATGGTCCAACAAGTGATCGACCGTGGTTAGATCGTAATTTGGATAAGGAAGGCTATTTATATGAAGAGTTATTAGATCGAGTTTTCAAGATTATCAAATCAAAGAATCCGGAAGGAACCGGTGGTAGACAAAAAATCGTCATGCAACCGCCAAAACTTGCCCGTATCGGTACAAAGAAGACCTGTTTTACCAATTTTGAAGCAACTGCTAAGTACGTATTATTATTCTATAGTACATATTTAATTACATAACGGGCGTCCATTTTGAAATATGCACTTGATTCTCAATATAAAGGAATCTTAATTTTTTGGTTAAAGAACCGGCCTAGTACCTCCTCCATACACTTTCTTTATTATGTTTTTATTTGAGAATATAAATATATTCGGAAATTACAAAATGTACGAACGTTATGTAATAATCTTTTGTTGTGTCGTTTTTCTCTAGAATTCTGAAAAAAAAAATTCTAAAGAATTTGTGCAATGTTTTTTTTTGCTTCAATTATTTTTTTCTAGATTATTAAACCGCAAACAAGATCATTTGCTGCTTTTTATTTTTGCCGAGTTGGGAACAACAGGAAACCAGGATGCTGGTGGACAACTTATTCTTAAAGGAAAGGTAATACAAACTTTTACAGATAAAGTCTTTCTAATAAAGCGTATTCTAATATATTTATGTTTTTAGTATCAATCGAAAGCAATGGAAAAGGTCTTGAAACAGTATTGCAAAGATTTTGTGCAATGTAAAACGTGCAAATCATATGAAACAACTTTGGACAAAAGAGATCGTTTATTCTTCATTCTTTGTAGAGATTGTCAATCGTAAGTTTTACAAAAATCAAAAATTGTTTGTTTTTCAATCTACAGCATAGTCGCCTTGCGGGGTTGCTAGAGCAAGTGTAATTTTGCTCAAAGTCCTTTTTGTCCCTTAAATGGACTTTCGTAGACCAAAGGAGATCCTTTTATGACTGAAAACGGTCCCGTTAATAGACTTATTTTTTTATAAAAAGCGTCTCGAAATTGGACTACAACCAATTGTATGTATACCCATTGGCAATGGGCCATTGCTCATGTATTGCACATTAGTGCAACCGTCGCTTTTTTAGTTTTTTAAACAACATGGCTCTGAGGCTATCCGAGTTAATTGTTTTGTATCCGAAAATATTTCCGGATCGGAAACCGGAAGTACCGGTAATATCCAGTCAAAGTGTAAAAGTACCAGTTTCTCGAAACCGGCCTGCTAGATTTTTATTTAACTATGGTCATCCAAATTTTGCGAGGAATTTGTTTCATTTTGTTTTTTCAGGGAACGCACGGTACAAGGTATTACGAAAGGTTTCCAGGCTATTACAAACAAACGATCCCGAATCCGAAATGCAGCAGCAGCGGCCGCAGCAAAATAGAAATCATCGTTTCAGTCTGGACAATCATGAAACCCCCCTCCCTCCCCGTTTCCATCGTCAAATATATTATATAATTATCAACCGTGTGTTTAACCCCCATCGGCGTGATCATTTTTAATATGCAATGGATAATGCACTAGGATAATTATTTTTTTTTATATTTAAAAACAACATGCTATAGCATGGATTAGTGCTCTGTTTTACACGTGATGTACAGTCCTTAACAACCAATGCCAACTCGTTTCAACTTTTTGGCGCCGAGATGTTTCTGTTCAATATATATATGCGCTTGTTAACCCTGTCGTACCGGTTTATGGAATTTGGCACAATGTCCGGTCGTTTAATGTTGTGGATTATTTGCAAAAAAAAAAGAAATATTATTCGAAAAATCAAATTTTGGGAAATGGTGTTATAATGCCTACTGACCTGCACACAGACCGATGTTTTCGGTTTGCACTCATTTGAAGTTAGAAATGGTCAGTTTGCTTTCAATTATACCAAAAATTGCCAAAAATAGATTTTTCAGCAAAAATTACCAAGAATAACATTTTGATCTCAGAACGATTTCAAAATGTTATAGATCAAAACGTTATCCTTAGCTATTTTTGCTGAAAAATCGATTTTTGGCAATTTTTGGTATAATTGGGTGCAACGGCTAAAGAAATAGAATGCAACATTTCGACCTGTAATGATTAGATTATTTGTCCCAATAGTATAATTCCGGTTATTGATGTGAAAATGTATGGCACTAATTTAATTGATGCAAAGGTATAATTCGAATAAATTATAATTTGAATAAAGATGAATTGAGTTACAACTCAATTCTTTTTTTAAATTTACTTATTTTATTTTGATTGTACGTTTTTATCAATTCAATCGGTACCAAATGAATGTATCCTGTGGGATTTGTGTCATCGCAACATTTGTAAAACTGTTCTTGCTTAATCCAGCTCAATCTCAAGTTTATTTTTGTTCACGGAAGTCATGACAACTTACCCAAGAGATTCCGTCCAGGGGTTAAAATCGGGACCGGGAATTTTGTGCGTTTTCTTCAGGGGTTTGGGAAAAGTAATGGGAAACTGTTCCGGGGACAGATCTAAGAGAGGTAAAGAATGTCGAGCGGAATTTTTTATTTGTAAACAAATGGCCTGTCCCGATTTTGGCCACTGGATTCCTTATTTATTCTTGAAAAAAATTTTCGTGTGAAACTATCTGTGGAATATATAAGCTTCACATTTAGAAAGTCGGGGATATAGGGCAGTGTTTTCTCACATCGGTGCTAAATAATAACCACATTTTAAAGTTAATTTTGGTTTTCGTTTAAATTAGGAGACTATTTTATGAATTTTTTGTCTGATATAATATTCTTTATCATATAGATCTGATGGAATCACCAGATGTTGAATTTAAAAATATACATGGCTAGTAAGCTAGCTGCTTGTACATAACCAAATGGTTATTTTTGTATTATAAATATTGGTGATTTATTGACATCTAACTGAAAAAGCATATGATGTCAAATTAGGAATCATTGAAAGGTATATTATATATATACCGTATATATATGACTCTAATCGGCACCGTCTGAATCGGTCTCCTTTCTTTTGCGGCGAAAGGTTAATCCGCCGAAATTTGCCCCTTTTGAGCATCTTCATTGGCCTTAAATGGAGAAATTTCGGCGGATTACCCTTTCTACCACAAAAGAAAAGAAACCGATTCCGACGGTGCCCTGTAATCATATAAAGGGGTAATTAACGTATATAATATTGTTTATGATTTTGCATGATATTCCGCATGTAAAATCATTATAAGTTTGTTTTCCTATTAGTTGTTTAAAATTAATTTATTAATATGTTTCTAAAATATATATGACTGAAAAGAGCTGTGGTGTTACGGGTTGTATTGCTTGACTGCTTGTGGCTAGAAATCAGAAAGCCAAGAGTTCAAATCCCAATACCGCCACATTTTTTTTCTTTCGGTCGCATTTTTTTTGTGAATCATCCTGTTTTTTCTACGGAATCTCTTGTTTTATTCTTATGCGACACATAAAAATAAATTTGAACAAAAACAAACCAAAACAATACCTTTCAACTATCCGTATATTTTTTTTGTTCAGAAATACAAAAAAATGCCCCCAAAGAAAACGTCGAAGGGGAACCTAAAGGGGCGACGAGCGAGTAGAATGTCGAAAGAAGAGGTTCGCGAGGATACGCCCTCGGAGGTTGAGCCGGCAAACATAGACATAGGTCACTTTTTTTGACTGCCCTGAATGGTACTTAAGTAAATGTAAAAGTAAACATAAATGTAAATTTCATGTAAGAAATGCTATCCTTTGGTCTGAAAAATCGACCGATCTTTCCGATATTAAAAAGATTGCCAAATAAGCGTTATAACTGCATTAAAAAACTACCCCATTGTCCAGCATAATAAGTTATCACCGGCATATCAAGTTATAATTAAACCTGTAAAGGCCGTTTGTAATAGTGAAGTAGGGTAGTTTATTCTGAATCTGGCAGAATTTGTTATGTCGTAACAAATGCTTAAATTAACATTTTAGAATGTACTGTATATACTTACATATTATATTTAAGTATATACAGTACATTATAAAATGTTACGATATAACAAATACTGCCAGGTTCAGAATCAGCGTACTATAGTAAACATACATGTGTCTAAAAGTCTACATAAACACACGGGTAACATTATTAGGGCAGTCAAAAGAACGGGACCCCAGCACTTCAAGAGGTCAACGAAGATTCCCTTATTGAAGACAAACAGATTGAAATTCCACCGGTAAAACTAGATCCGGTAACCGACCTTTATCACCTCATAATTTTGTCGTGGTCGGGCCAATGTACAGAGGGTGTCCCCCACGGATTCGGCCAATTGGTTTTTCGGTCGGGAGCCATTTACACTGGATCAGTCGAATACGGTCTTATGCACGGAAAGGGGGAGATCAAGCTGAAAAGGTCGGTTTTAAAAATAGGCCATCAAAATTAGTTTGAAGGAAATTTGAGAATTTTTTTTTTGAAATTTTCGAACTCTCGGGGCTCAATTAAATAAACTTGTCAATAAAAATTATCCCGTTTTTTTGGCCGAATTAAGTACGTGTAAGTAGCGAACTTTTTTTGAATTATTCAGGGTTAAGTTTTTGGGTTTCTATTTTCAAGTTTTCGATTTATCTTGTACTCTATATTATTAAGGACGAGTTTCCAATTAAAAGCTGGACTCAAAAACCGAAAAAAAAAGTTCGAAATTTTATCATAAATTACCCCAAATTCGCATGATATATCAACATATTTTTTATTGGCCTATTTTTAAGCCGCCCATAGCGGTTGGACATATGCTGGCGATTTTTACAAAAACTCCATCGAGGGCTTCGGCAAAATTACGTTTCCAGATGAGGCGGAATATGAAGGAGATGTTGTCGCCGGTTATCGTCACGGCGTTGGCCACTTTCAAAAGGGTGCCACGAGTTATTCGGGACAATGGAAGGCCGGAAAACGGCACGGTCACGGCCTGGCCCGATGGTCATCAGTCTCGTTTTACGACGGTGACTGGCAAGGGTCGTTTTCAAATTAGCTCATCCCTAAGTTTACATAAACATATAAACATTTGGTTTATGCGGTTTCAAATCAAAAACTAAACTTTTGATTATGATTGTCAGAATTATGCGAAACGCTCAAAAACTAATTTTTCAAATCATTTCAAATTAATGCGGTTGAGCTAAATTAAAACCGACCAAGATGATAAATGTCACGGTTATGGCATCCGACAGTGGTCTAACCTCGATGTATATAAGGGTACCTGGTCGAATGGAGTCCGGGAAGGTAATGGCCACATGGTCTGGCATGAAGAAGGTCAAGAATATAATGGCCAATGGCGTCGCGGTCTCCAGGAGGGCACTGGAACGGGGACCTGGAAAGGCAATAAACTAACCACGTACACGGGCGGCTGGTTTCAAGGGCAGCGATTCGGAAAGGGTACCATGAAGTACGGAAATGGGTCCGTTTATGAGGGTAACTGGCGCAAGGATCAAAAATCGGGACAAGCCTATATTACGCGGCCGACTGGCAAGCTCATGATCGCCTACTTTGATAATGATCGCGTGCTAGATAACGCCCGGAATATAAATGAGTTTCATTCCGTGACAGAGTTACAGATTATTGAAACTCTTGGCGATACCCTTGCTGACGGTGCTCCAAGCTTAGGGTGCGAATAAAAATTTTCTATTTGGGGGTGGTACATTTGCTCTACCCGAAGCGATTTTTTTTTTATATTTCAAACGCGAAATGCCGCGAAAACAAAAAAAAATTTTGGGGTAGAACAAATGGACTTCTAAACCCAAATTTTCTACCCGAAATTATGTTTTTTTGCGAATTTTTGCAACAGCTATAGAAAACGCTATTTTCACTCAAAATTTTTGAGCTTAAATATTTTTTTAGGATTTTTGTCCCGGCAGCTGCTATTAATTTGAATATTTTTTCCTCAAATTTGCGTGAAAAATCGGTAAATCGTCTGTCATTTGCAGCCCTGTTTAAAGTGTAATTCGTAATGTTGGGCACATCCGTCGATTATATCAGCGATATTCATCACTGCTACCCGACCACCAATTTCGACTATTTTATATTGATCGCATTTGCATCGATTACAACATTGTTGACTTGACGCCGATTATTAACTTTTATCCACCAGCAGGAGAGAAAACTCATGACCCCAATAGTCCCATTTTATTCCGTGAATTTTGTTTTTTCATGGTTAATATTGCTAATGTCCTGTGGCCAGCCGAAGCCCTTGATGAAGCCGTTCAGCGATTGTTTGACGAATTCCTTTGCAAACCCGTTCAGTATAAAGGTGCGTAACATGAATATAAGTACGCCACATAACCCGTTATATTAACACCACCAAACCTCAAAAACTGTTAACATAATGTAATTTTGTTAACATAATGGGGCAGGGCGTTTGCTTAAATAATTGGAAATCGAAGTTAATCCAATCCCAAAAAGTGTTAACATAACGGAATTTTGTTAACATAATGGGTTATGTGGTGTATGTGAACCTAATTTTAGGAACTTGTGCTTTCTAGATTATTCTAAGTGCAAAATTAAGCTATTGATTGTATACACCGGGTGCGCCGTTATGTTACATTTTTTGTGTTTTTTCTTGTGAAATGGCGCTGATCACTAAGTTTTCTCTCGATGTTTTGCATGGCATGCTTTCGCTAAATATTAGCATGTACGGACTAGAACGTGTAAATTCGACCTAAATTATTTGGAATGTTGTTGTGGATTCCCGCACGCCCCACTGTAAATACAAAAACGTGTACATGCGTGTTCATCAACTTTGTTGACTGTAGAATCCAAAATCGTGACCGGATTTGTGTATGTTTGTTGTTCAAATACGAAAACTATAGTCCCTAATGCCCTAAAATTATTAGTCATAACATTTCTCAAAATTGCCCTAATAATACCATTATGCAAGTTCATAACCTACACCTTTTGTGAGCAATGAAAATAATTTCAAACTCGACTTAATTCGACCGGTAGATAAAGGAACTAGGGCTGTAATATATTTTTGAGAAATTTTGATGAATTGAACGGTTGAGACCGTCGCGCTATTTTTTCACCCCGTCACGCAAAAATTAATTTTTGATTTTTCACAACCAAAGACCATAATGTTTCGTTGAATTGAGTGCCCGGGATCAACAAGTTTGTATATAAAGAAGTTGATTTACTTTTTCGCTTGGATGTGTGTGACGTTCTCAAATCATTGCAAGGTCCTCAAGCCTTTCTAGGTTGGTCGAACATTGCTGAAAATAGTTTGTCGCCGTCACACGCCCACACTCAGCCCCCTCCTGATGCTATCGCGCTCAGTTTGAGGTTGCTGTCCTGAATCCAAATTGTCACAAATTAGAGTTCCAGGGTCCCCCCAAGAAGTCCCGAAATTGATAAGGTTACTGTTGAATTTGCGCCAAAATCAGTCTTTGTAGTTACGCGCCGCGCGCCCCAATTTCACATGTGCCGGGAAATTGTTGTCATATAAACATTTCGAGTCTACTCCGAAGGTCGCTTTTTTTTTCGTAGCCACATCCCTTGCTGAAGCTCTCCAGCCCGAGGTTTTTGAGGTAGCGACCTATTTTTGTTTTTATGTTGTACGTGAAGGCGTTTTCTACTGTTTCTCAATAGGAATTTTTCAAACTCGACTTGGTTCGTCCGGAAATCCGCCGGAAGTGCCCGCAATTTCTACTTGTAATATTATTAAGGTACTTCGAAAGGAGTTTCAATTATTAGATTGATGTATAGAGCTGATATTTGGCCCATAACCTAAATCGACCCCGGAGAACCCGATTCCGGGGTCAAAATTGTCATATGACCCCTGGGGGTCAAATTACACCGGATTTTAGAATTAATAGGAATATAGTGTCCTGCATGTCATTCGATCTGTTTTTTCACACTCATTAATAATATGTCACCTAAAATTGATAAAAATTGAATTTGATGGGGTCAAATTTCAGTTTTTATCCATTTTAGGCAAAAAAGGGTCAAATTACAAAATCGTCCTACGGGGACGGGAGACCCCTTGTTCGAAANCCGAAGTCCTCTCATCGAAGTATCAAAACTTAGCACCACCTAAAATTACCGAGGTTTGAATTCTATGAATGGAAGAGTTGTTACCATTCTAGGTCGAGAATCACGGTCACGTCGTCTCAATCCAAAGCTGTGTTCAATGACTCAAGCTGGTTTATCTAACTAACAAAATCCACATATCACGTAGCTATAAGTACACTACTGTGCCCGAATCCAGACAGGACATTACATTTCGTGACGCACATCCATCCATGGCGCTGCACGAGGCAGTCTGCCAATTTTTTTATCGTTTACCTAA
>SCLG01000029.1:1034865-1069280 GCA_004367875.1 Oikopleura albicans
CGTAGCTATAAGTACACTACTGTGCCCGAATCCAGACAGGACATTACATTTCGTGACGCACATCCATCCATGGCGCTGCACGAGGCAGTCTGCCAATTTTTTTTCGTTTACTAAATAAAAGTACCGCTAAAAGTACCGCTAAAAGTTTGATCTAGTTTACATATGAGTTTATGTTGCAATGATTTAGAGTCTGAAGTTTAGCCATTACCATAACATGGTCTGGTCACACGACTTGGATTGAGACGCGAATTTGAATGCTAAGTTTTGATAAAGTTGGCGGGAGGGTTTGTAAGGTCGGATGATTACAAGGCTTTTTTTACGGTCTGAAGTTATGACCTTTAAATTAAAGGCTTTAATAGCCAAGTTTTTTTCGATTTTTATTTTTTACAACGTGATACATCGGGTTGGTAATAAACTCTTATGGTCTTTTTTAAGTTCTCAATCTTTTTTTTTCGATCTCAAACTTTTTGGCAAATTCATGTCTTTTTACGTTTTTCGGATGAAGATCACAGCCGTATAAGTTATACGGTATAACACTATAAGCGTGTGACACTTTCTGGGACAGAAAGGGCGCAGGGAGTGTACTAAATGACCAAGATACATGTATCAATATTTGATAACGTATGGCATTGTTCTAAATATTTTTACGTTCGGTAATTTTGTGCCATTTTTTATTCAAGGTCAAGTCTGCAGTTTAAATGTGTGATTTTAAAAGTGCTGCTGAATAATTTTGTTCCAAAATATAACCGCATATTCACGATTTACTTGACAAAAGCATATTTATGAATTTCAAAATTAAATCCTTTTCAAAGATTTTTTGTCCATCTAAGTATAGAATTGGCACTTAAATTGGTACCTAACGTAATTTATCATTTCCGTACGGCTTATATTTACGTTGCCGCAGGGTATATAACCACATAAGTAAGGCCTGATAAGTTTTTATTGAACCACGTACTCTTGATGTCTACATTTTGATGCCTCTAACGTGTAACAAAAACATTTTGATAAAAAATAAGATAAGAATTCCTAAACTTCCATTTAAAATAGACCACATATTATATTAACTGCAAGCTTTCTATAACAGACATGCACATTTTTGGTAGTTAGCAACACATTTTGATTTCAAAAAAATCGTAGCATGCTAAAAAATGTTAATCAGGTTGGTTTGTTCAGTTGTGGTTTCAGTATACAGTATTTTGTGTATGTGTCCAGCATACAGGGGGTGGTTATAATGTCAGCTATTTGTGCCGTTATAAGGTCAAGTCAGTTTTTTTTTTGCACTAAAGTCAAGTCAGTTTTTTTGAGTAGGATGGTTTTTGGGAAAATCATGTCTTTTTACGTTTTTTTTTTTGGATGATGTCAACAATCTATGTTTAAGGACCGTACATACCCTTTGTTTACAAAAAGGATCTATTGAAAAAAACAGTATCCTGGGCGATCTATTCCATGGAATTAAATATACTAAGATGTGTTTGATAGATAATCGTTTAGCGCATCTTTTGATAGTACTAAGCGCATTATAGTGCCGCTCACCGACCCCCCACGTGGCCATGAATTTGCCAAAAAGTCCAAATAAGAAACCTTTCTAGTTCTACAATTTTGAAAATATTTCGTTCGTTTTGTGATAAAATAGTTTGTATTCAAAAAATGAACCGACGTACGGTTTTTATTTTTCTTGAAAATTATCANGTCGCTTAAAACTCTAAGACTGGAGAACTTGGGCCGGTTCAGAGCTTTCGAAAAAAGGACCAATAAGCGCACGATAGTTCTCGTAGAATACTATTTACGCTTAATTTATTTTTTATTAGGATTGCTCTTCAGTGAAGACTTTCGCGACCTTATCACTCCATTGCATTCCTTATGGTCGAGCTTAAACTATTCAATGACAGCCCGCGACTTCATCCAACTAATTCAAAAATTGGAACTTCCATTTACGCCTACCGTATGCGTCGAAGTGTTGTCGAAGGAGGACGCAAATATCGCCGAAAATATCGAACGAAACATTTCCTTTGTCCAGTTTGCCGAGGCCTTGATTGCGCTCATTATTCGCCATAAAGATATGGAAATCAAAGGTGGTTTATTTTGATTACACCAAAAAATGGTTAACCATCTGTGTTAACCCGTCGAGGCGCATTGTCTTATTCATCACATAATCGGGTTATAAAACAAGTGATCTAAAGCGTTCGTTTAAGCATCAAGTAAAATTATGAAATTCACGCAAAATTAAGACATCCAGCCAAATATCCGTTGGCTAAACAGCTTGAAAAAAGTTGGGCCTGGCCTATGTGGTTGCAAACTTCTAATCATGTTTTTTTTATTTTCATGTCTTTTGGATGTTTTTTGCGTTCACAATTTTGTTGGTTGTAAGGTCAAATTAAGAGTTTCCAAAATTATAGTACAAAGGGGTAAAAACAGTCACATAAAACTCCTATTTTTGATATCCTATTTTTGATTATTTTACGATCGTTTAAGAGGTCATAGGCGGTCTACACTTTTTGATGTTATCTAAAGCAACCACCGCAGCCCACTCGCCAAAGGACACGATTACGGAAACTTTATCGAAAACCTCATCGCCAAATGAGATCGAACCGAAAGAAAAACAATCAAATACCGACTCGAAAACAGATGATTATAAAACGTCAGTGACAAGTATTAAATCTGGCTCGCTGTTACAGACCATATCCGAACTAAGTGATCAACCGAAAAATGAACACCGATCGCAATGCTCCACAGACGAGGTGTCAAACATTCGACTAGAAGTATTTCAATATATACAAGGTAATTTACACAAATGGTTATATGGTCAAGCCTCTGTGGCCACTAGGGTGATGTCAAATTTGTTTATATTTTTGCATTTGCAAAATTGATTTATCAATTCCGAAAATCGGATTTTCTGCGCAACGTTAGTAAAAATCAACTGCTATTAAAAGGAATTTTTTTGGTGAAATTTTCAGGCTGGGTTGATTATCAGGTCAGCCATTTGGACCGTTATAAGGTCAAGTCAGTTTTTTTTTTCGAAGCATGTTTTATGGGAAAAAGTTTTTAAAATCATCTTTTTACGTTTTTTTTGGATGAAGAACTCTGAAATTTGGTTCATTAGAATGGTCTTTTTTATACGGTTTTATGGCCTGGTCTTATACAATTTAAATCATGTCGTTTTGGACTTTTGTTAGGTTAAGACCGTAACCTTATAACTCCCTGTTTATTCTATATAATATAATATAATTTTTATATCCGATGAGATCAGCGAGATCATACGCTTGATTCGATTGTTAAAAATAACGTGTTTAAACTTGAAATAGCATCCATGCCCGTTCGTACTCTTAAACCATCGTTATTTTTAAAACACTTTTGAAATTCAGAAAGGACAAGTGCTTTACAAGAGTACATTCCATTCTCAATGTTAGTTTACTTTTTAGAACGCATGATGTCGGCGTTTTTTGCTATAATCATGTCTTATGCAACTTTTTCAATTCAACAAGAGGAACTCAAAAAAAATGATCAACTGTTTTAAGACCTAAAAAACTTCACCTGATTTTTATCGAAAATGTTAGGTCGAGTCAAAAATCACTCTTTTTGAAACGACCATTGCGGGACAATCAAGACACGTGTTGACAAACGGTTTAAGTACCGATAATTACCGGTTAAAATAAAAAAACGTCATATCTCGACGAGATTACAACCCATATATGGGGTTAAATTTATAAAAAGTGTCCTATGTGGACGGTAGGCGAAAACGACTTTAATTTATCTTTTAGAACGTGTCATGTCGGCGTGGACGAGATGGCGAAAAATTTGCGATATTATAACACAGCAAGAAATGCGACGGCTCGACAAAGAAAGCAAAGTTTATGATCTGTCCAATTTGATTGTGACAACAAAACTCACGTCACGTTCAGTTTCAACGCATTCTCATTCACTCGAAGCCTAATTTTTCCCTTGGGAAACCTTTAAAGGTTTTGAATTTTACGTAACTGGTGACATATTTTACAATGAAAGTTATAAATAATTCACGAAACTACTTTTTTTCTGAAAATATTAATTTTGTTTTTGTGTGAAAATAAGTTTCGAACTTTTGGAAGTTTTTTCTTCAAGAACGATTTTAAAAGTATATTCTTGCACGAGGGTTTCGAATGGAATTTTCTAACATGGATTTTATTTTAGAAAATAACGACCTGTAAAAATAACTCTCATTGTTGCATACGTCACCCTTTAACTCTGGTACTTTTCGACCTATTTAGCGAGGTTTTCTTAAAAACTGGATATTTCCAACGTATAATATGTGGATATTGGAAAGAACAATCATTTGTTGTCCATTTTGATTTATCACCTATCGTTTTACCTAAATTCATGTAAAAATAAAGTGAAAATTGGCAGCTAACTACCAAAAGAGAGTACCAGTGTTAAATGATATTTTAAGTTATTTAGAACCACATAAAAACCTCTAAAATTTAAGAACGTGTATAGTTCAAGAGCGTACGTGGACGCACAGTTTTCCGTTAATGTCCGTTAAATTTATTTTATTTAAAAAAAGTTTCGAAATGTTATGTTGATTAAATAAGATAAGCGACTTTTAAGTGCGTCAAAGTACCGCCAGTCCCTAACGTTCAATTCACATACAGTGTGGTTCACATACAGTGTAGTTCTATTATTATTATTTTTGTATATCCAATAAAAAACCGTTTATTTTTTACAATTTTCTGTCTTGATTTTTATTGCAGGAAGGTAGCAAAAACCAAACAAAACAAAAGAAAATCTCAACACCATCTTATCTTGATCTTTAAGTAGCTGATGATTAATGACGTTGGCGGCATTAATTTAGTGATTATGGGTGTGACGGAAGTGATACAATCATAATAAATCCTGCGGGCTCCTCTTTGACTCTGCTCCGTGGGCTGGGTGCCGTTCTATGACACCTGTTAATATTTGCATTCTGAGAGCGTTTTTTGGTATGTGTGTGTGTGAGAGAGCAAAAGAAAGTTAGTTAGTGCACTTCGGGGGGTACCTGTTAAGGAGGCAGTAGATGCGCGACGCGTTACGCCATGATAGAAGCGCCCATTACATTTTCACTTCCCCCCCTTTTTCTCTATTTTTTTTTTGTTTCTGGCTTCACTCGCGGGGACTGTGGAGGAGCTCTCCACCTCCACCATAAACGCAAAATACTCGCAGTGCTCTGAATGGTTAGAAAAATTATTCAACCTATCGTCGATTTTTCAACAAAAAAAGAGAACATACTTAGAAAGAATGAGGTTGGAATGCCCAAAGAAACAAATGATTTACTAATTGTATCGTAAAAAACACCCCAAAAACGAAATTATTATTGAAAAAGAGACTAAATAAGAGGAACGCCGAGGAAAAAAACAGAATTTGGTAGAAAAATGGACGCATTTGGACAGGTAGCCAATCCGTTTGCGGATCCAGGGATTGCTGGCGGTCCAAGTGCTGGCGGCGGCTGCCCAGAAGGCTTCGAAAGCTTTAGCGGCTCCTGCTATCACTTTGGCAGCCATGCGTCCTATGTGTCGGCATCGGCCAAATGCCAAGAGTACAGTGCCGAACTGGTACCGGTAAATGATCGAAATCTTGGTAAGTCGAATATTGAATTTGATTTGAAAAACAAATGAAATTTTATGTTGCCTTATGATAAGGGTATTATGAGTATTGTTATTTTTTCAATCAACTTTTTTGCCAAGTTAATCAAAATTTATTGATCAAATCCGTGTGAATCATGGTCTGATCCGTAATTACGTAAAAATTCAAGTGCTCAACTATCTAATCACCATAATTTTTTCTGCTTACATTCTCGAACTAGAATGTTGGATTTTATAGCTTCCGAGTAAAAGTTTGTAATTTACTCTGTTTTATGTTATTTCGCGTATTTAGGAAATATCTTTTTTATCGTATAATTTCTCGATAATTATAAAATGTTTTAATTGGAGTTTATTGGAAGTACGCTTCTTGAGTTTTTTACGTAATCACGCGTCACATGAATTAAATAAATGCACGTAATAACGTAAACTTGGCCATCCTGGATTTCTTTCATCCAAAAAAGGGTAAAAAAGCCATAATTTTAAACATTTTTCCCAAAAGCATGCTTCTCACAAAAACTGACTTAACCATATAATGGTCCAAATGGCTGACCTTATAACCACCCCTGTAGCCTTCTGAATGAAAACGAACTATTTTTTTTATAAATTATTAATTCAAATAATTGTTTGTTGTGTATTCGTAAGATTCTCAGTAAGATTACGCGTACAGCCCATAATTATTAAGTACAAGTGACGTGTTATTGCGTAAAACATAATTTGAAGCGAATTATACTGTCAAGATAACGTTTTCTATTTTTTGGAAGTTAATCCCTGTAAAAAATATATAATCAAAGAAACAAGTGAAAACGGGCGAATTTCGGAAGAAATGTCTATAAATGGTTCTTTGATATAACTGGTTGTTTTCCAACTTTCAAAAGAGCATATTTTATGTAATTTTGAATTACAAATTTACGTTTTGTTGTCACTACATAATAATATAAGTAGACGGTTATCGAAGCATTGTAGACTTTTTATCGCGGATTAAGCCTAAAGTGGGGATTATTTCGTTTCTCGATAAACCAGAATTAAACCCTGGCATGACTCTAGTTTGGCAATCGTGATTAGATTAATCAGACATAATGAGGTGGAGAACACGGTAATTATAAACGAAATTTTGGTGAATTATTTTACACCACATTAGGAAACGGTTCGGTGGGGTTATAAGGTCAGCCATTTGTGCCGCTATTGTTGTTGCAATAAGCTCATGTTAGTGTGTTGTTGTTTGTGAAGTCAGTTTTTTCTTGTTACTTTTGAACTTTTTATTCGAATTTGAACAAGAGAGCATAAACATTCATCATTTTTTGTTCCTTTTTTGGCGAAATATTCGATAATTTCATGTTTTTCTGGAAATTTAATTAATGTATTCCAAGCTCGACCTTATAAGTTAGTGGTTTCGTATTATAACCAAGACCTCCTATATTATCCGACCTTATAACCAGACCCCCTGTACAGCTCTTGCTCTATTAGGCATTTATAACGTATAAACTTGAAAAATCGTTTACTTTTTCCACACTGTATAATTGAATTTGGCCACCAGATTGGCAGAGATTCTGGTACAGGCGTTGTTGGTTATAAGGTCCGTGATTTTTAACATTACCGTCCGGTATAATGTGATATATGTCATCAATTCAGAAAAATTTTCTTAGTGAAATCTAAACTAAAAATCAGAGTGATATCCATCAAAGGTCGGACATTTTCTTAGAAAAAGTGATTCTAGAAGTGAACGCTTAACGCGTGCCAAACGAATTAACTAAAAGGTTTACGGCTTGTCAAGCGTTCTAGCTCGTTCTATTGATCTCTCGATTTGAATGTGTGGTAGACATGGCATTTCATTGGATGATTAAAAAGACAAAAAATGTTAAAATGCAGGTTCAAGTCCCTTGACCAGATTATGGATATTTAATTACATCTTCCAAAACCATTTAATGACTTTAGCTCCTCACGAGGTAGATTTGGTCGGGAAGTCTGGCATATCGCGTGTATTTGTCGGCACCGACTGAATTGGTATCATTTCTTAGTGGTCGAAAAGGGAATTTGTCGACAAAAAAGGGTAAAGTAGATCAAGTCAAAAGTGGATATATACTATCATATAGTGTAATGTGGACGAAGGGTAAAGTGGATAAAGGTTAATCCGACGAAAATTTTTGACAACAATTATGTGTCAATTTTAGCTGTTTTTTGACCGAATTTTTTTGTGTGGATAAAGTGTAAAGTAATAAAAGGTAATTTATTGACAAATTCCCCTTTCGACATTTTACACATGTTTCTAATTCAGTCTGTGCCATGTTATAGTATCACAGACCTAATTTACAGGTGGTATTAGCTTATATAAGGTCTTACGAAACATATCGAAAATTGAGAATGACTGTAGCGAAGTGTCATTTTAAAATATTGGTTTTAAGGTTAAGTCAGTTTCTTTGTACTAAGGTCAAGTGAATTTTTTACACTAAGGTCGAGTGAGTTTTTTGAGGAGGAACATTTTTCAGATGGTTATAAGGTCAAGACAGTTTTTTCTAAGTGCATTAAGGTCAAGTTAGTTTTTTAAACATTGACCTTAAACCAACCCTTCTGTACATCTTTGTTTCGGATAAAACATTTATATTTTAATGTCTTATGGTATTTTTTACACAAAACTTTGGTGCTCACAAGTTGTGAGTCACAACTATCATCTGGGAGTTTCGGACAGAAACTTTCAATCGCAATAGATTAAACATAAAACGTTTATTGTTATTTGACATGTTTTTTGCCTCAAGGTTCAACTGTAAGCGACGTTGGACCAAATATTCTTGGAGGTTTAGAGAATAAACGGACTAAAATACGTGTTCGACGCGAACCGTCTTAATCCGTTTAAAGATTTGTCGAGTGTCATTGAATTTGCATCTTTATTTTGTGAGTTATTGCCTACTCATCATCTCAGATGAAAGCGGAGATTTCAGTGTGTAACTTTCAGCGGGAATTGTGTGCTTTTTAGTTGCCGGGGCCCTTTTCGGTGATAGAAGGTGTAATTTTTCTTAGTTTTGACCGGCTCAATATTGATCAATTTAGATTGTCGGTATTTTCTGCAAGTTTGCGAACCGGCATACAGTATACGCTCTAATGAATACGTTTCATAATCACGCAAGAAATGTCCATACAGTATGGTAAAAAACGGCTAAAGTTTCCGGTTTTCCCAATTCCTCTGAAATTACTATTTTATAAATTGTTCAAGTATGTGAGACTTTATTTTTTTGAGTATAATATTGGAGAAATCTGTTATAAGTGCATTTTAATGCCTATCAAGTATTTTCATGGCAGAATTCAAAACCATCTTTAAAGGAGATTACATTTTAGCTAGAACAACAAGAATCTACCTCTGTCGGAGATTAAATCAAAGCGTGTACAAAAATATATTTTTGTACTTCGTGGCAGATATTTTTTCAAAATGCGCTGTTAAAAGATTAGGAACAAGTTGGATTTATTTGAGATATGTATTTTTGAGTTCACATACTTATTGAGAAGTAAAATAATCATACGTTTTTTTTTGTATACCTTTTGACATGTGCTAAACGCAACAATGAATTTGGAGAAATGAAATAAGAACCATATTTTCCTCCAAAAAATGATAACACAAGATTGTTAACTTTTTCATAGGAAGTGTAATGAAATATATGGAGTCTATGCAAGGCGGACGCATCTGTAAACATTGTAAACTGTACTCTAAAAAGGTTTCATATTATGGAAAAATATATAAATAAAAGGTCACGTTATTTTATTACTTCGACCTAGTAACCAACCGTTCCCGTTAAGAATTGTACAGGGGTAGTGGTTATAAGGTCTGCCATTTTGACCGTTATAGTTAGGTCAAGTCAGTTTTTTGAACATACATCATGTATTCATTGACCAATATTAAACATTTGAAAATATATTATTATAAAAAAACCATAATGATTTAGCGTTAATAGTTGGCTAGAACTAAGCCAATATATACGCTCATGTGTGTACGAATGAAGCTATATATTGTGTCATGTTATCCCAGATAAAGTTGTCGTTATATTTATTTAAAAGATTACCATTTGTATGATGCGTTTAGTAAACCAGAGATCGGCATATTTTATTTTTTTCCTAATGGCCTATATTTTACAAAACCGGAAATCCGTACAATTGTAGTTTTCAACTATTTTTGGTTTGAAAATCACACTAAGGCATTGAAACTGCGATTGATTTTGTCCATTGAAACTAAAATGTTTTTTATGGTGCAAATTGCTTTAAACCTAAAAAGTCAGACCTGACCCGACTTTGACCCGGCTGACCCGCCTCAAAAAACCTGTGACCCGTACCCGTGCCGGGTCTGACCCGAGTGAGCCGGGTCAAAGACGGGTCAGAGCCGGGTCTGACCCGGCCTAAAAAAGGTGCTACCCTACCCCTACTTTACCCGCGGGGAAGCCGGGTCTGACCCGTCTTACCCCGCGCGGGATTCCTTGTGCCGATCTCTTACTAAGTAAACGGTTTACATACTAGCTGTTAAGAGTAGGGCAAAATTTTGAGCACCATTATGGTGCAGCATTCGGAAGCTTCTAAATCAGAAAACTTGAAAACTAAAATCATAATGATTATAAAAGTTTTATTAAAACATTTATTATATTTCTCGTTTTATAAAATCACGATAGACCATCTGGAAATAAGTCCTTAGTAAGGACTCCTTACAATTGTTCTGACTAACTATTTTTTTGGCTTGCGTTTAATGCAGCAGTTTTGTTTAGACTGTTAACTCTGATAGGACTGGTATTTTTAAATAGCTAGGTCAGGTCCACTTTGCGATTAAAGTCATTTCCGTTAAGCCCATTTGCCGTCGCATCAATTGTGAATGAAGATTATCAGAATTAGCTGCATACAAATTAAATGTACGGAGCCATTCCGACCGCAAATTTCAATTAATATATAAAAATTTGATCCGGGCATAATATGCATGCCTTGCGAATGTAGGTTTCCAGAATAATACATTTGAAAGGAATATAGATGTCGTTGGAATGGCTGGATATTCTCGGGAAATTTTTTGTGACGATTTCCAAAATTAAAAAAAAATGCATATAAATGTTACAAGTACATGTTTTCTTTGTATGGTCACTGTTGCGAAAATCATTTTATGTGTTTTTTTAGATATGGTCAACTGTTTTGACAACAATACCGTATATTTTCAAAATGCATATTTTTAATTTTGGAAATCGTCACAAAAAATATTCCGAGAATATCCAGCCATTCCAACGACCGATAGTCTATACCCCATGGACTATACGGTTAAATTTATGGGAAATATTTATGTGTTTTTGAGCTAACAAACATTTTCTGTGTATTCTTTATTTTTTAACCAGTAACTGGTAGTTTTTAGTTTTCTGGTCATTTTACCGAAATAATAATTTACAATTTCAGACTGGATTCAATCGAAAGTCGCCGAAACAAGCGGCAACGACAATTGGGTGGGCAACTCGAATATTTTCGGCAAACAGACAAAACGTACGGCAAAAACATGTCCGTTATTAAGGGGCTCTGGGCCCGATCGAAAAGTGATCCCCTCCGATTGCACATCGGCAAATCCGTTTATTTGCGAGTACAGTTTAAATCGTCCGCCGCCGGGTTACCCATCGGCTGGCGGTTACCCGCCGCAAGGTTATCCACCTCAAGGTTACCCGCCTGCTGGGTATCCACCCGCACAACCATATCCTCCAGCACCCGGCCCTTATGCACCCGCCGGTCCTTATCCCCCAAGCGGTTATCCACCTCAACCACCCCCACAGCAGGCCCCACCTGATTATGGTAGTCCGCCGGGAACATCCGAAGAATCATTCGATATTCCAGACACAAATGCCGAAACCACCACTACGACAGTTGAAGTAGAACCAAGTGAAACTGGTGGTAGCAAACAAGTCGTCCTACCAATTTTAATAATCCGTAAGTAAATTACTAAGTCTACAGTCCCCAATCCCAAAGCGACCGCCTTCGAGGGCTTCAAAAACGCGGCCGTTGTTGTATATCCGGTTAAAATGGCATGTTAAAAAGACAAATTGGATTATCCTAAATGCAATTGAAAATACAATTTAAAACGCCATTTTAACGAATTATATTTGTCACATATCACAACAAAATATTTTTACCCCCACTAACTTTGAAAACAAAACCAAAATAATTTATCCCCGTACATGGTAGTCACTATTGTAGGCGCGCGTCGCATTTCGATGATTCTGATTGGCTTGTTTCCTTCACAGTAAAGAAACGGTCCAATCACAATCGACTTTTTTTAGAGCTGCTGCGTTTACTTCTTTTACTCGTTAGAATTTCATTCTAATCGATTTTAAATACTTAAAAAATTTTGTATACTTTGACCCAAATCGAAATTAAAAGAATTTTTTTTGCAAAAATATAAACATTAAATATTTGTTCACTGAGATCAAGTCAACTTTTCTTGAACACAAAACTTCCTTTTCAATAATTTTAGCTTGTTTTCAAGAAAAAAAACTATTTTTTGGTAAAATGTAGAACGGTATGGAAGAAATATTTGAACTCGTGACGTTTTCATAGTCAAGTGGATGTTGTTGCACAACGTCAGACGCATTACTTGAATTCTTCTTGTACAATCGTTAAACGTTTTTCTGCATTATACAAAGACTTATTTGTAATAGTTGTTGTTTTTGTAATCTTGTTTTATATTAAAGTGATTAGAGGCACTTGTTCTAGTGACGTTTATAAACTTGCAATTATTTTCAATACAGTTCCATTCAGTGTTGCATGGTTATTGAATTATAAAGTTCAAACGTACGTGTCGAGTTTTTGACGTTGAAAATGTGAAATAATTTACAATTTTCTAAAGTCAATTTTTGACTTCATTCAAGTTACTTTTTGAGATTTTAAGTGAACTTATTTATGTGAACCAGTTTTTGAGCAGAAAATTATGTTTTGGTATTAATTTCTAGTTTGTTTGTTGGTGATAAACGAAAAAAAAATCATCTTTTTAGTTGGTTAGAAGGTCAATCCAGTTTGTTGATGCCCTTAGCGGGAAGTTACTAAAATTGTGTCATGATTGCGAATAATAGCGAAAAATACCATAATTGCTCTTACTTGGCCCTGTAAGGCCGGCATATTTCAAATTTGGATTTGCATGGTGTTGAAATGTATTTTATTTTTTTTTCAGATTTTTTATTTAAATTTTTAGCATAACTATCTTATCAGTCGTTTTAATGCAAAAATGAGTCTATAATAACATATTCATATTTAGTTCTCATTATTGGCGCATTCTTCGCGTACCGTTACTGGAAAAAGAACTTTGCTTCGAAAGCCGCGGCACCAATCAAATCGCGGCCACAAACCGAGCCCGACAAAACACAATTACAGCCACCCACACCAACACAAGGCTCACACGAGCAACCCGATTGGAATGATCATGGCCATACTTTACCAAGTCAAGGGCCGCATTCGTTTGAGAATCCAGTTTTCCAGGAGGACTCATTTAAAGGGGCACATTCAAATCAAACCGAAATGATGGAGGCTACTTATAATGAAGGATCTTCTGAAGACCAGCTCCCACCCGGAATGACTATGGAAGACCCCCGGGATCCTGAATCTCGATTATCACGCCGAAAATCATCACGACGTGATGACCGTTCACGATATCACGATGAAAGTGAATTTGAAATTCCGGCCGGATTACCCCATCAAGACTGGCCAAGCCACCGCGCCCACAATGGACATCAAATTTTCGACCCAATGATTTCACCACAGTCGGGTGGCCCACCAAATTCGATGACTTTCCAGCGCGATTACCGACAGCAGTATCATGATACTTCGAAAAACAATCACTCAAAGGAACTGATTGAATTTTAATTAAACCTTACTATTATATTGTTTGAATTATCTAGATATTTCTTTATAGAGCGAATTATTTTCGAATTATTTTTCGAAAATATTTTTCGATTTTTTTAAACTTGAACGTCAGAAAAAAGTTTTTGGTCCGAAAACGTATTTAGTGAAATTTGTCTTTTTAGTTTCTTTCTAAACGAAATTTAACTCCCACGAGACAATAGAACTCGGGAAATTATTTTAAATTTGCCGACCCCTAAAATACAGGATAGTTAGAATGAAGTCCGTACTAAGGACTGTCCTGTATTTTAGGGGTCGACAAATTTAAAATCATTTCTCGAGTTCTATTGTCTCGTGGGAGTTAAATTACAAATGTGATTAAGTGTTTTTCTTGGCGTTCAAAACTCTAGACAAATCAGCACTTTGGCGGCACGCAAAGAAAACCATCAAGTAATACGTTTAGAAAGTCACGGTTAACCATAACATTACCAAATTACCTATTTTGAGGGTTTATTTTTCAAACAAAGTGGCGTCGAAGGCAATTTGTATCATCACAAGAATAGCGGCCGCATACGCGTGTGGTCAGCCGAGCCGCGACCGCATAATAGCTAAAGCCAAGTCATTGATTTTTTTGTGTGTGTTTTTTCAAATCACTTTTCACAGATATATGAAATTGAAGCTTTTGATGAATCGTTCAAGCAAAACTTGCCCGACGTGGTTCAACATCAAAGGATTCAGGATATAATGGACCCCGAACCGTCCCACTTTGCCCAACCGCGTCATCTTGCCGGCGGCCCGCGAAGGCCTTCGAGCGGACCCACTCGGCCGCCTCCCCCAGAAAGGATTCGTTCGGTGCGAGAGGATATGATGATGGCCCGGACTATGCTCCCGGATGCACCCAAAGAGCACGGCGTGCAATCGCGAGCCGACGCGCCAACGTACCGAGAAGCCCCGCCGCGACCGGGCGAAACGTCGGTTAAGACGGTCCCCTCAATGGCCGAATTTCGCGGGAATACGCAAAAGGATCAACTCTGGGCCGCGGCCTTCCATTCACTTATTACGGGCGAAAAGCTACCACAGAATGAAGTCGACGATTTTCGCTCGATGCAACCCGAACCGCTTAACCCCCGTATGCGCATGAGAGATAGTGGGCCAAACAGTCTCGATTCTGATGACAGTGGAAATACGCAATGCGACGTACCTCGAGCTTATCGACCACAAGAAGTAAAATCAAAAACTAATTTAGAAAACGAAGGGTTAACCCTAAAACGCTCAATGGAAAATTTTTCGTTTAACTATTTTTATTTTCCAAATTACATGTGCCAAATATTATGGGGAATAATGTGAAACAATTCGAGTTATGCGATTTGTTAAGATTTTCTGAAACGAAAAATTGTATGTTTGCAAATTTGCCAACAGAAACGGTGCTAGACTGGACGAAAACCCTTAATTATTTGGTTTAAAAATATTTTTGTTTGTTCCTGAAACGTGTCCACAAAGAACTTGTTTTTAGAATGATTTGGCACATCTTTTGTTCAAAATTTACATACAAATTTACTTATTCCAATTAGCCTGTTCGCGGTCAAAATTTGGGATTTACGATTAAAGTCGTACCAATAATAAACAATCATAGAAATTAATATTAAAAGATTCATAAATTTACGTGACAGGCCTAGCTTTAAAGCTTTAAGATCCTTGCCCTACCTAAGTTTATCTAATACAGTCTTTACTCATTTATCGGACGTTTTCGGTTCTCGAAAATAGCGTGCGAAATAGGAGCATCGTCCCAAAAAGGACCATTTTCTATTAGAATGGCCCCATTTTGGCCGAAAAAGCGTCCAATAAATGAGTAAGGACTGTATTATGAAAAAGATGTACTATGATAGGTCATAAGTCCAACAATACGGTAATTCTGGCCCGTAATTAACGGTCTTTATTACGTGATTGAATACGTAATTTTAGTTTATTTCTTGTATTGATGTTACGGCGAACCGCGGACAGCCTAATTCTAAATAACATTTATACAACGTTATAAATATTTAATGCTAGGAAATTGAAATTATGCAACCGGACAGTCTTGGACTTGAAAGAAAAGTTGAAGAAATGTCCTCACATAAAATTCGTCAAATGACCGACAGTGGACCGAAATCGATCCCCGTGGAAGTTACATCGGTAAGAATTTTAATAAATTGTCAAATTGTTAAATCAATTTTTTTTTGTTTTTTTGAAATTCTGTGATTTTTCTGAATTTTTTCTAATATTGTTTTTCGAAATTTTCTTGAATATTTACAGATTTTTTGTGAATTTTTTTGTGAATTTTTGGTGAATTTTTTCAAAACTAAAATTTCTCTGAAACTTTTTCTGAAATGTTTCTTGTTTTTTTCAGAATTTTTTTTTAAAGTAATTCTGTGTGTTCTAATTTTTTATTGGATTTTTTGAATACACCGGGTGTGCAGTTATCAAGCAGGTTTCGCGACACAAAAACCTACCTGAGAACTGCGTAGGCACTCTGATAACTGCGCAGGGTGCCTGATAACTGCGGGCCAACCTGCCCGATAACTGGATGCCTGATAACTGCGCACCCGGTGTATTTGTTCTCTGTAGTTTTTGCTGAAATCCCTTAGATGCTTTTTTTTAATTCTAAAATTTTAGAAAATCACAATTTTCTAAAAACTGCTTGAAAGCAGCTAATGAGATCTAAATGAAATCACCCTGGAAAGGTGACAAAGTGACGGATGTTAAACAAGAACCATTCCAAAACAAAAATATAATTATTAGATAACAGCTCCTGACTTTAAGAAGCAGTTTCGTTCGCACCAAACAAAAATTGGCGTTCGAAAGGAAACTCCTCGCCCTAAAAAGAGGCGTAAAAAGAAGGCTCGCACTCTGCCAACTAGATTTACAGAATGTCAAAATATTTATGAAACAATCGGTAATCTTGATCAAATGCAATGTAGTTATCTTCAAACAAATACACGTCGCCACTTACTAACTTCATACGACATTTTCATTTATCATTTTCATTCATCATTTTCAAGTCTTTTTTTTGATGCGTCATTTCCTTAATAAATTCCTTAATAAATTCGGAATAAAACCGAAAGAGTTTAAAATTTTCGAGAGATTCCAGTTTTTGTGGTACAAGAATTTGTTTTGGATATGGGCATACATGATGCAATTCGACTCGTATACCGCCAAATAGGATAATTCAAAAATATAACTTTTAGCGTTTAGAGAAAAAGACTTCATAAAATTGCAATATTTTATTTGGTTTTAAAAATTGCCTACTACAAACGCTAGAGAGCATTTTTCCATCGTGAATGGCCTTTATCATATTTTGCAGTGTTTTACAAGTCGAACTACATTATGCATGTGTGTTCTAGAAAAATATAATTTATTCATTCAAAAAAACAAGGAAATTACCCATCTAGAAAATGCGAAAAAACAACACCGGGAATTCATGTGAAACGCCGACTATTAATATCTGAATAATATTCAGTGAATATAACAAACCATTATTTTAGATCCCATTAGGCCAACAGGCACGAATGGAGCAGTTAACTATGCGCGATCTTGACAGCGCCCTGAAAGAGTTCAAAGTGGATAATGGCGAGGGGAATCAAACGCGCGCTCCCGAGTTCAAGTCAATCGAGCTCAAAGTCCCCTCGCTGACCAAGCCGGCCGATTACGACGATGGCAATATTTATGACGATTTGGATTCGGGATCAGAGATGGATTTGGGTGCGCGAGTGGCGGCCCCGGAAACGACCGACATGCTGCGAAAATCACAAATAATGGACTTGAAGAAACAATAAGTACTTCGCTATATATGTCCTTGTAGCGCTTTAGTATCACTTAGGACACTTACTACCTATTATCGGTTTAATATTTCAGTCTATCGAAAAAATCTCGAAAAATCGAAATTCAGGTCTTTGAGAAGGCCGCTTTGTGACTTATGGGGTACTTAAATTTTGAAGTCACGTAAATATTGTGACTGTGATACTAATATTCTACAAAGGCATATGAAGTTCAGGTTTTCTTTTTGGGAAATGTACGATATATAGGGCCCCATACTAAGATTTCGAAACAAGATTTCGGGCAGATTGCGGGCAGATTTCGAAACAAGAAAAGTGTACCCGACTATTTGCCCATTTACATATCTATAAAACGAATATACATTTTTTCACACTATTTTAACATCGTATTTTTCCCAGAAGGGCAACATATTAACAATTTTCTCATGCTAGCTATCTCTTTTCCGTATTATTATAATAATACGTTTTGCTAAATTATCCATAAAATCTCCAATTAGCTCATTAAATCTCAAATAAGGATGAAATATAATAATAGGCAGATGCGTTTACGAAATCAAATCTCTATTTGTGTTTTTAGAAGACCCTGATGCTAGAAGATTAAGTTTTAACGCTTTAGTTCCTAATGATTTTAGGCGGGATTTTTGATCAAATAAGTAAATTATTGAACTCATATGTATTTATGCATCGCAATAGTGATATGTTAACAAAAAAGACGAGCTTGTGTAAAAATTTACACTACAACCGCATGCTGAATTATTCGAGAATATCTCTCGAAAACCGAACAAGCAGCCACCTGGAACACGGTATGATGCGGTTATAAGGTCGATATTTTTGAATCATTGTTTCTAAAACAATTGCCTATACAAATAATATTCATTTTTTTCGAATTTACCTAAAAATGATGATTTTCGGTCAATTAAAACCTGCCATTTCACATTTGCCGCGGAGTATCATCTAGTTTCCACATTGTATAACTTATAACGTATTTATACATTTTTGAACTTAATTTAAATTTATCACGTATAAAACTCGAAGAAAGTTTCACTTAATCTCTCTAATTTCACTCTTCTCATCCTTATTTGGTCGTGTTTATTTTACACGCTTAACCTTTCTAAATCTCGTAAGTCCCATCAACCTTTATGTATATATACAAACAAAAATGTTTCAAGTTCATTGCCAAATTCGTCAAAAAATATTTCTCTGTTTTTTTTTTGTTTCTGTAGCTAACTGCTAATTATCAGTGAAGTTTATGTCAGGTACAAGATATTGGTTTGTAGATTTTCTGTACAAGCGGTCAGGGTTAGAATAATAATAAATGGTGGATTTTTTATGGTTTGAACACCCCACTATAGTGTACTAAACGGGCTGACGTGTGTACTAAGAAAAATTCAGCTCTTGTGATTGTTAAATACAAGGTCAAACATGTAGAAAATGCATCACTTGCTCAGAGCGAAATTGCTATCTCTAGTATCCCACTTTAGTACAGTACTTCAGTATCGCTACTGGGTTTCCTAGAACCACGACTTTTTCTGAAATGTGTGGCTTGCGTTTTTTGACAAATATGTTTATTTTAAAAATCTAAATGAAAAATTAACGAATGAAGTTAGACGCGTTTTCAAATATAATGTCCCAATGTGTGCGATATTTACCATGTAGAGTTAATTATCGATTGAAATTAGGTAAAATATGCTTTCAACAGTTTAATGTGGAATTTTTAAAAATTTTTGTTTTATTTGAGACAATTTGGATTGGCCTCTAACCCTAACCGACTTGTATCACTAACAAAAAAGTCAGTTTCTGTGACTTCTGTGCAGTTCATGCAGTATTTTTTGTATTCAATTCTAGTACATTTTGTACCTTATCTCAATTTACGTCCTTGTTAGATTAACCACCTAGGATGTATTCGCATACACCTAAGCCTGGCCAAATTGTATGATTTTTTTTTTCGAATTTTATAGCTTTTTGACCTGAATTAAGGTTGATTATTTTTTACTAAAGAAGTCATTGCGTTCCATTCGAGAATCAACTATGATGTTTTTTAAAACGAACTGAATTTTAAAAATAGTATAAACTAGGGCTTCCAAAAATATTTGGAAGTAACTGGGCACCGCAAAATTGTCCGAGAGAGTTTTCTTCAGCAGTTGATATCAAACGAAATTGGTTCCAACGAATTCCTGAAAACTGTACAGATATTTTGACAATCTGTTTTGCCAAATATTTAATAAAGAACTCATATGAAACATGTTTTGAGGTACATTTTGTATTTTTGCAATGTGAGTTCAGTATTCGTTTTGATGGGTAGCTTTCAAATCATAGCCTGTGGTTGTTTACTCAATATCATTTTTAAAGCTTTTTTCAGCAAAGGGTTTAAATCGATCACGGAAGTTCGTCCGAATCCCAAGTCCAGATGGCGTCGTCTAATACCAAGCATGAAATTCATTATCATAAAGATTTCCGAGATTACCGTTCGCTTATTCTATACGTCGTAGATGTTTAATCGTTTCCATCTGAACAAATGTGATGGAATAAAATAATAAAGACCCCTAGAAATGGCTAAGAAAATTAAAGGAAACCGAAAATTTTTGTCCCTTGAAACTTCTTACCTCGGTACACAGAGCTTTCTGAGCACTAATTGTTCGGACCAGTAGGTATAATGGGATATTTGACTTCTGTGGAGGTCAAAAATAGGACTTTAATTTACTAATAGTAAAATGCAATCGGAAAAATTTGGGGGATTCGACGGTAGCCATTTTCTCAACAATGTGCCGTTCGCTATTTTATATTTTATAAGAGGCGTCAATACGAGTTGTCCTTACCTTTTTCGCTCGCGTAGGTTAGAGGCGAGCGAAAAAAGAAAAGAAAAAACATTTTTCAAGCCCGTTCTGCACAAACAGGAATATACTTTATGAGGATGCGATGCGTAATATGGGACTTCCTTAACGAGTCGGAATTAAGTAACAGTTGTTAATCCAAATTTGCTGGAAAAAAAATTAGCATTATAAAAGCCTACCCTGGAACCGTCCATTGCCTCGTACACATCTTTAATGACACTTTCTTGTATATTTGGAAAAATTCGATATATCAGAGTTAATGGGTTCATTTCCGAGCTTTGTCTACGAATTCGCGGCAGTGTTTGAACTTCTCTGAAGGAGCTTTCATCAAGACTTGTTTGTCTGGAAGCAGCTAGCCTCGGGTGAGTATATAATGGAGTAAACCGAAGATTGACTTTTACAAAGTTGAAGATAATGCAGTAAACATTTAAAATACGACCCTATTAGAAAAAATGTAGTCCCTATGTGGTCCAACTGTAGTTTTTATAGAGACTAGGCTGCCCACAAACTTCGGGTTTTGGCTGTCCACAAACGATATCCAAAAAGGGAACAGTACAGTTGGTAGGTTAAAAAAAATTCAGAAAAAATTTCATGCATTAATAATATCCCAACTTTTCCATTAGTGCCTCTCTTGGTTTCTAAAGGTACTGATAAGCCTCCTTTTTGTTTTGCGTAAACACAGTCTGGTATTGATACGAGTGCCCAGGCAATTTTTCGGTCCTTCTGGAATGACCTTTGGTCGTAGATTTCCACATAAAAATGCTCAATTTGGCGTGGCAAAGGACAATGCTCTACAATCAGTGATGGAAGATCAACTTTCTCCTCAAAATGATTTTTTTTTTGGAAAATGAGGACGCTAGGAAAATTAGGCGAACAGTACCAGTTGAACATAGGTAAAATTTTTACACCAAAATAAAGGCCCGATAACCGCAGAAGCGGGAAACTGGTCCGATAACTGCGCAGAAAGTAAAACTGGTAAAGTACCTTCTCGCTCTTTAAACTACCTGTAGAAAACCGTTTATACCGGTAATTTGTTACCCTTTTTTCACAGTAGATAATAGAGCACTGTACAATGTTAGCGTGACGCGTTTGTTCCATTGTGGATGTTCCGATGAATTATGATCAGTAGACGAGTTGAAAACTTTAAGACCAGATATTAGTCGACAATAAGGTTTGAGTCCAAAAAGACTTCCCAATCGCGTCAAATCAGCGGATACAATTTCCACTGTAAATGTTATTGCCTCTAAAATATCATGCAGTTGAATGATAGTCTTAAAAACTGGGAAATTTGTGCCTTTAATGATTACCAGGTTTATTTGAGTTACCGGTAAAACAAACATATTCTTGAGCCATTTAATTATACAGTTCCTACAGTTCCTACTGGGTATCCGGTTTCCAACAAATATGATTCCTATAAATTATAGTACTATTTTAGTACTTTAATTTAAAGTCTTTAAATTATTTAAATTGAATAACACGCACTTAAAACAAACCTGAGTTCGAAGAAATGGAGTAAATGTCTTCATATATATTTTCATTCTCTGTCGTCATGCTAATCGGCCATTTTATTGTTTTCAAATAGTTCGTAATTTACAAGATTATTTTTAACGCCAGAATAAAAAAAATTGGCGTGGTAAAACTTGTATTGGTTTCACATTTACGACTTACTCAGTCCAAAACGTCGTAACGTACAGTCATTCGTGCTAATAAATTAATAATCTTCACACGTCACCGGATTTGCTGTCATTTAAAGGTTAAGTTCGCTTTAAGGTTTCTTTTAAAGTAGACAATTTATGTTAAAAAATAAATTAAACACATGTTTTTGCAAAATAGTCCAATTCTTACCAGGTTAACTGCGTTTAAATTATAAAAATCTGGACATTTTTGAATATGAGATAAGTTTTTCATGGTAAATATTTAGGTAACTTTTCCGATGATTAGGCAATTTTTTTAAATTTTTCGACAAAACATACTAAATTTTTAGTTTAGTCTTTTTTGTAGCAAAATCCACGCGGTGTCCCAATCCACTGAAAGGAGAAATGGTTGTCATATGGTTTTCATATCTGGATTTAGACACCACGTGGATTTTGCTACAAAATATGCTAAAAAAGCACGCGTTAATAAAATGCGAGTTTCTTAGTTGTCTCAGTAGCGATCTAATCAACGATGATTCTTTGAAAATAATGAAGGAAGTAAACTAACGGGTTACTATAGTAGTACAGTTTGGGCGAGGGCGGTTACCTAAAATGTTCACTTTTGGTGTCGCCGGGTCCACGAGGGTGTGTCCAGATATTCCAATGTGTCTCTAAAATATACATGTGATGGTTCATTCATATCAGAATTATTAGAGAGTGCGAATAATGAATTTATGAGTTTTGGCATACTCGAAACAAAAATAACTTTCTATTAGCAGTATAATTTGCTTCTGGAGAGTATACGGTATTCATTAAAAATATTTCCCCACTCGACTTAATGGAATGCCCTATTAAATATTTAATTGAAGTTCGGTTGCTTGAAAAAAAATACTGGTTCCTTTTTTAAATGGAAAATTTGGTTGAAAGATGTTTCTTTTACCTTTTCTTATCCTTTATCTCGATTTATTTACTAGAGTGATGACAAACTATTTTACATTTTTTTTATATATTAACCTATACAGTCCCTGCAACAAATCGTTACGCTTTGGGGTCATGACGTCACTTTGTGACCCTGTTGGGCCTTTTTAACCCTGAAAATTAGGTTGTTGGTTATTTTTTTAGTTTAGCGTACCGTACGCTACGTACGTTTAAACGACGTACAATGTTTAACATGCTGCTGAAAAAGTCTTAAGTTAATTTTTTACGAAATGCTTTTGGATGATGTCATTTTGTAACGCTTCGGGAGCAGGGACTTTATATGTTATAAAATTTGTGAGTAAAAGATTGCAATCACTCACATAGTTGGAGTGTATTTGTATTTAGAGCCGCGGCTAAGCAATATTTTAAGATTTTGAGATTTATGCTGTATTATGTTGCTGTGAATTTAGTTCAACTACATGTATGATGATGCCTTATCGAACTTACTAACCACACTTCAAACTGTAATATACACCACCTAACCATTTGACTTAACACCATTTGGCTTAACAGTTTGCATTTGACTTAACAGTTTGCANCAGTTCCTACTGGGTATCCGGTTTCCAACAAATATGATTCCTATAAATTATAGTACTATTTTAGTACTTTAATTTAAAGTCTTTAAATTATTTAAATTGAATAACACGCACTTAAAACAAACCTGAGTTCGAAGAAATGGAGTAAATGTCTTCATATATATTTTCATTCTCTGTCGTCATGCTAATCGGCCATTTTATTGTTTTCAAATAGTTCGTAATTTACAAGATTATTTTTAACGCCAGAATAAAAAAAATGGCGTGGTAAAACTTGTATTGGTTTCACATTTACGACTTACTCAGTCCAAAACGTCGTTACGTACAATCATTCGTGCTAATAAATTAATAATCTTCACACGTCACCGGATTTGCTGTCACTTAAAAGTTAAGTTCGCTTCAAGGTTTCTTTTAAAGTAGACAATTTATGTTAAAAAAAATAAATTAAACACATGTTTTTGCAAAATAGTCCAATTCTTACCAGGTTAACTGCGTTGAAATCATAAAAATCTGGCCATTTTTGAATACGAGATAAGTTTTTCATGGTAAATATCTATATTTAGGTTACTTTTCCGATGGTTAGGCAATTTTTTAAACGATGGGTTTCGACAAATTAAGTCTTTTTTGTAGCAAACTCCACAATCCACTGAAAGGAGAAATGGTTGGCATATGGTTTTCATATCTGGATTTAGACACCACGTGGATTTCGCTACAAAATATTCTAAAAAAGCACGCGTTAATAAAATGCGATTTTCTTAGTTGTCTCAGTAGCGCTCTAATCAACAATGATTATTTGAAAAATAATGAAGGAAGTAAACTAACGGGTTGTTGAAATGTTCACTTTTGGTGTCGCCGGGTCCATGAGGGTGTGTCCAAATATTTCAATGAGTCTCTAAAATATATGTGATGGTTCATTGATCTCAGAATTATAATAATTTAGAGAATGCGAATTATGAATTTATGAGGTTTGGCATACTCCGAACAAACATAACTTTCTATTAGCCGTATAATTTACTTCTGGAGAGTCTACGGTATCCATTAAAAAATATTTTCCCACTCGACTTAATGGAATGCCCTATTAAATATTTAATCGAAGTTCGGTATCTTGAAAAAAGACTGGTTCCTTTTGCAAATGGAAAATTTGGTTGAAAGATGTTTCTTTTACCTTTTCTTATCCTTTATCTCGATTTATTTACTAGAGTGATGACAAACTATTTTACATTTTTTTATATATTAACCAATGCAGTCCCTGCGACAAAACTGTTACGATTTGTTGCTCAAAAACGTAACACGTCGGGGTCATGACTCATGACGTCATTTTGTGACCCTGTTGCGCCTTTTTAACCCTTAAAATAAGCTTTTTGATTATTTCTTTAGTTTAGCGTACGTTTAAACGACGTACAGTTTTCAACATGCTGCTGAAAGTCTTAAGTTAATTTTGTTACGGAATGCTTTTGGTTGATGTCATGTTGTAACGCTTTGGGAGCAGGGACTTTATATGTTTTAAAATTTGTGAGTAAAAGATTGCAATCACTCACGTAGTTGGAGTGTATTTGTATTTAGAGCCGCGGATAAGCAATATTTTAAGATTTTGAGATTTATGCTGTATTATTTTGCTGTGATTTCTTATGCCTTATTTAACTTACTAATCACACTTCAAACTGTAATATATTCACACTGTACGTTTGAATAAAAATTACAGAATTGCGAGCAAATAAAATGTATATAAATTGAAAAATCTAATTGCTACGTAATATTGCAAATATTTGAAAAAATGAGTCAACACCTTGCACTGCTCAGCAAAGTCTCTGCTTAATTGTTTTATTTTGAAAATGAAATTTTTGAATGAATCTGAAAGAGACAAAAAACTGCAAAAGATAACTGTCAGATCTTACAGTGAATATGATAAAAACATTTTAAGAGTGGTTTTTATTAAAGGGGGACTTTTCTTAAAGAGGTACTTTCGTTACTTGACGTTAAGTACTGCCGATGATTGGACAGTTTATACAATTTCAGCTTATATGTTTTGCGGGTATTCTGAAATGTATATAGCATGGAAAAAACATAATGTTTCTCGAGACGTGTTTTCAAAACTTCGTGGGATAGATGAGAGTATTGGATTGTTCAACCACAAGAATGCAATCGAGTTAGCTTTAACTATGAATTGCTATGATCTTTGGGATGATTTTACTTTATTTCAGGTACACATCTCAACCTTTACGGCTCCCGTATGCGGTAATTATTGTAATAAAAATGATTTAATATGTTTAAAAGGAGAACGATTGGTCGTCCGTTGATTCTGGCCATCAGCTTAGTAGAGATCTGAGTCCACTAGAAGTGGATAATCCATTATCAGAATTTAAATCGACTACAATGTTTTTCAAGCTTTTGAGGTTGATGCAATCCAGCCAAACAAAAAAACAATTTTTTGAAGCTCTGATACTTCCAAACGAAAGCGGAGACAGACTGGTATCACATGTGGCAGTAGTATGTTCGAGAGTAAATCAGCATGGTTGGGAAGCTCTGTTTGAAATGTATTCCGAAATGTTAGAAATTTCAATTGGCATGACGTCCTTTGGTTTCGTCTCACTGGGGTTTTTGGACCCTATGATGTTCCTGTTTGCTTTTTATGAAGGGGATCGAGAAATTCTGATTAAAAAACTGTTTAAAAATGGTTGGAATCCTTGGATCAGCTGGTACAACCCTAGTTTCTGTATCGACTTAGAAGTTACCTGGCTACAGTTAGTGAAGTTGACTAATTCTTTAGGAATGACGTTAAACCAAAACAAGGATGGTTATTTCTTATCTAAGACATCTAGCTGCAACCCGATGTGCAGCCAATCTTGTCCAGATAAACTTGAAAAATTTATTCTGGGAACTCGAAATTACGGTATAAGAGTTCAAATGCAAAACATTTATAAAAAAGGAGGAACGAGTAAAGTTTATAAAGACGTGATTCACGGACAACAAATAGCGGCTAAAGTAATCGATATTACAAAAGTATATCGAGAGAACGTTTTGCTATCTAAAACTGGCTTAGAATATACTAAAAACTTTTTCGGTGTGAGCTCTGAAGCCCTTGATCAAGCAAAGTTCAAACACAACAATATTTTACCAATTGTGGAGTTCTGGATTCAACTCAAAACCGAAATTAAAAATTCACACGAGGAAAGAAATATTTACTTGGTCATTGCCACTCCTTTGTGCCAAATGACTCTAAGAGATTGGACACAGACAAAAAAGTGGAGTTTTACCAAATTACAAACAATGATTTTTGGGGTAATATCTGGATTAGAGCACATTAGTTCAAAGAATTATGTCCATCAAGATATAAAGAAAAGCAATATTTTGATCGATTTTTCCGGCAATGCAAAAATTGCAGATTTTGGACTCAATGGCGTGACCCCATTGTATTGTGCACCAGAAACGCTGCTCAAGAAAAATGTTGACGATAAAATTATTAACGGAAATGTAACCGAGAAAACAGACATCCATGCCCTTGGGGTTACCATTTTGATGAGTTTTTTTGAAGAATGGGACGCAATAACTCTTTTGCGGGAACCAACTGAAGGTTATGAAATACAGACTGAAGCTGCGATTTCGAGGGTGGTTAAAAATGACGCGCTTCTTACCTTAGTTAAAATGATGGTACAAAGGGATACGGAACAAAGACCAAATTTGGAAGTAGTAAAATTGAAACTCAATCAACTTGACCATTTAAAATACCAGAAAAAGAAACGTATTGAGGATTATGGACTGAAATGTAGCATTAATGACGAATCAAGAAAGGTTCAAACATAAAAGCAACACTTTACAAACAAATTTTACACATATTTAAGCTGATCCGATAAACAGTTCCGCAGAGCTCTGCAAAAACGAAAAATCAAATCTCTGCCCTAGATCATCTAGGCTAGATGGTGCGTGTATCCCACAGTAATAGACTATAACTTATAGTGCTCGCGTTTTACAAAGTTGAGCATTATAACTATACCACATGTCTACGTAACTTAATTTTGTTAAGTTAGGTGGGTAGTGCGTAGACGGAAGTGCTGGAAAACTTTTTAAAAACAGTTAAGTTACGTGAATTTTGTTAAGGACCGGTCAGTCAAGTTGTTTACAAAAATAATAGCAAATTACGAAAATAATTATAAGAAATAAGTTTAGATGTTTTTCAGGTTGATTAAGTCTAAGTAATTGCCATGAAGTACGTACAAGTTCATTTCATAAAAAAAATCTAGAAAATTTTGATGTTTTGCAATGCCGATCAAAACCAAAATTTGAGGAATCAGAAGGACAGTTTATCAATATAAACTACCTAAAAACAGTTTATAATTATTTAATTCGAGCACTATACTACGCAATAATGTTCAGACCAATGATTAAAGTTGGTGTGAAGAAAAAAGANTGAACAATTTGCATTTGAATTAACACCTTTTTTTCGGAAAAAAATGTGTTAAGTCAAATGGTTAGGTGGTTTATTCAAAGTTTGAATTTCAAACTGTACGTTTGAATACAAATTACAGAACTGTGAGCAAATAAAATGTTTATAAATTGAAAAATCTAATTGCTACGTAATATTGCAAATATTTGAAAAAAATGAGTCAATAACTTGCACTGCTCAGCAAAGTCTCTGCTTAATTGCTTTATTTTTAAAATGAAATTTTTGAGTGAATCTGAAAGAGACAAAAAGCTGCAAAAGATAACTGTCAGATCTTACAGTGAATATGATAAAAACCTTTTAAGAGAGGTTTTCATTAAAGGAGGACTTTTTTCCAAGAAGGCATTCCGCTATTTGACGTTAAGTACTGCCGATTATTGGACAGTTTGTAGCCCAGTTTCAGCCTGTATCTTTTGCGGTTATTCTGAAATATATATAAAAATAAAAAGCAAGAATGTTTCTCGAGACGTGTTTTCAAAACTTCGTCGGATAGATGAGAGTATTGGATTGTTCAACCTAAAAGATACAATGATTTGGGCTTTAGGTGGAAATTGCTATGATCTTTGGGATGATTTTACTTTATTTCAGGTACAAATATCAACCTTTACGGGTCCCTTATGTGGTAATTAGTGTAATAAAAATGATTTAATATGTTTATAAGGAGAACGATTGGTCGTCCGTTGATTCTGGCCATCAGCTTTTAGATCTGAGTTATAAAGAACTGCAAAACCCATCATCAGCATTTAAATCAATTTCAATCTTTTTCAAGCTCTTGAGTTTGATGCAATCCAGCCAAACAAGAAAACAATTTTTTGAAGCTCTGATGCTTCCAACCGAAATCGGACACAGACTGGTAGCAGACGTGGCATTAGTATGTTCGAGAGTAAATCAGAGTGGTTGGGAAGACTGGTTTGAAATGTATTCCGAAATGTTAGAAATTTCAATTGGCATGACGTCCTTTGGTTTCATCTCATTGGGTTTTTTAGACCCTATGATGTTTTTGTTTGCTTTTTATGAAGGAAATCGAGAAATTTTGATAAAAAAACTGTACAAAAATGGTTGGAATCCTTGGATCAGCTGGTATAACCCCAGTTTTTACCCCAGCTTACAAGCTACCTGGGTACAGATAGTGAAGTTGACTCATTCTTTAGGAATGTCGTTAAACCAAAACAAGGATGGTTATCTCTTATCTAGGACATCTAGTTGCAATCCGATATGCAGCCAATCCTGTCCAGATAAACTTGAAAAATTTATTCTGGGAACTCAAAATTACGGCATAAGAGTTCCAATGGAAAACATTTATAAAAAAGGAGGAACGAGTAAAGTTTACAAAGGCGTGATTCACGGACAACAAATAGCGGCTAAAGTAATCGATATTACAAAAATATATCGAAAGAACGTTTTGCTATCTAAAAGTGGCGAAGAATATACTGAAAACTTTTTCGGTGTGAGCTCTGAAGCCCTTGATCAAGCAAAATTCAACCACAACAATATTTTACCAATTGAGGAGTTTTGGATTCAACTCAAAACCGAAATTAAAAATTCACAAGAGGAAAGAAGTATTTACTTGGTAATAGCAACTCCTTTGTGCCAAATGACTCTTAGAGATTGGACAAAGACCACCGAATGGAGTTTTAGTAAGTTGCAAGCAATGCTTTTTGGGGTAATTTCTGGATTAGAGCACATTTGCTCACGTAATTATGTCCATCAAGATATAAAGAAAAGCAATATTTTGATCGATTTTTCCGGCAATGCAAAAATTGCAGATTTCGGACTCAATGGCGTTACCCCATTGTATTGTGCACCAGAAACGCTGCTCAAGAAAAATGTTGACGATAAAATTATTAACGGAAATGTAACCGAGAAAACAGACATCCATGCCCTTGGGGTTACCATTTTGATGAGTTTTTTTGAAGAATGGGACGCAATAACTCTTTTGCGGGAACCAACTGAATGTTATGAAATACAGAATGAAGCTGGGATTTCGAACGTGGTTAAAAATGACGCCCTTCTTAGCTTAGTCAAAATGATGGTACAAGGAGATCCGAAACAAAGGCCAAATTTGGAAGTAGTAAAATTGAAACTCAATCAACTTGACCATTTAAAATACCAGAAAAAGAAACGCATTGACGAGTATGGGCTGAAATGTAGCATTAATGACGAATCAAGAAAGGTTCAAACATAAAAGCAACACTTTACAAAAAAAATTTACACATATTTAAGCTGATCCGATAAACAGTTCGGCAGAGCTCTGTTAGATGAGTAGTGCGTAGGCGGAAGTGCTGGAAAACTTTTCAAAAACTGTTAAGGTACGTCAATTTTGTTAAGTTACGTGGCGTTAAGTTACGTAGACAGGCGGTGTACGGTATATTTTATGACTCTTCTTTATACGGACCATATAATGGCTAATTTATTATTAACATAATGTTAATTTATACTGTATATTTTTCATAGTTTTAGGTAAATACGTTTTTGTCTAAAAATTTAGTCTAATAGATGTTTGATCCAAAATAGCGAGCAGTTTTTCACAAGTCATATTATTACATTGTCGTTCAACAATACGACTGGATCGTTTCATGATTTCACTTGTGGAGTTTCAACGGATATTCACGATCAGAAGAACAGCTACCTCTGTTGGGCATTTGCTGTTGCTTCCTCAATTGCAGCCGAAATTAGACTGTTTATTAGAAAATCAAAAACAAAGAACCAAAAGAAAATACGTTTGCTTAAGTTAGCAGAAAACTTGAATACAAATAACGCTCTTGTTCGAGAGTTGGTTACTCTCGTTGTGCCCAGATCCCCAAAATTGTCCCACTCTGATACCAAAATTGCCAAAATCCAAGCTGCCTATGTTCCGACTGTGGTGCAGAAAATTTGCGAAGAATCTCTGTTGATGGAACCGGGTTGGCAACGTCTTCCTTCCGTTACCGATCTGTTGAACAGACATAACTTCCCGAGTATGATGAAGGTTAAATTAAGTTATGAGGAATTATGGCATCCAAATTCGGCTGCCGTGGAACACGTTCTAGAACATTATAAAGAGCACTTGACCGACAAGAAGGTGTGGTTACGTGCCCGAGATGCATTCCAGGTATAAGTGACTAAATGAAAATAATGACATCTACACCGGGTGCAGAGTTATCAGGCGGGTTTCGTGACAAAAAAAACCGCCTGATAACTGCGTAGGGTGCCTGATAACTCCGCAGGGCGTAGGCGGAATGGGGCAAAAATTTGCAAAAAAAACTGCCTGATAACACGACGAGCGGAAAATTGTGCAATACCAAATTGTCATTATCCAATGACAAACCTGCCTGATAACACAACGAGCGGGGAATTTCGCAATACCAAATTATTATTATGAACCTGCGGGGAATTTTAAGATTTTATAATATTACTCATTGTTTAATAGAACTATTGTTAAATAAAACATTATAAATACACTTTAATATGTCTCATATCTGAGAGAGAAAAGGGAAGCAATTTTCGTATCACTATTCATTAAAGCCATTCTTAGATTAGAGAATATTTAGAACTGCAATCTCAAAATGGTATGTGGCTGAATTCCGCTACCTTGTAGCGAATATAATAAGTACTGGATATATGATTTAGTGTATTAGTTAAAATTGGAGAATAACGAGCAAAAAGAGTAAATTGTTAAATTTTGTAGAGTGCCTGATAACTGCGCAGGGTGCCTGATAACTCCGTAGGGCGTAGGCGGAAAACTAAAAAGATTTTTGGGGACAAAAACCCGCCTGATAACTCAACGAGCGGGCAAACCTGCCTGATAACTGTGTGCCTGATAACTTCGCACCCGGTGTATAATTTGTTATCTCATTTTTGATTGATGATGTTAAGATTAGGCCGTTATCTTGTGTGAAATGTTACAAATTGACCGGACGCAAAATTTTAACTTTCGATATTTTAGGCCCTAAAATTAGGAAATAAACTACACCGCTTGAGGGTTTATCAGGCCCCCCTTTATCAGGCCACTTTGCCCGCTCGTGCGCTTATCAGGCCACTTTTTTTCCCAAAAATTTTTCGCCAATCCCGCCCACGCACTGAGGGTTTATCAGGCCACNAAATTTTGCGGCAGAAAAGTTGTCAAATAATGTCGAAATTATAAAGCTAGAGCTAATTAATGAATTAGGAAAATATGATCGTGACAATTGAGCATATGGGAACTGACTCGAGACATGCAGTTCTTTTGTACAAAATTGATACAAAAAAGTTCTACTTCAAAAACAGCTACCCAGACAAGCCAACTATAGAAATTCCAAAAAACCGATTGACCTCGGCGCAAAAACATGTCCTCACTCAAGGACCAGCCGACTTTCACACGACCGTCGACGAAATTAAAAATAAAATGAACGAAAAAGCGCCTATTCCAATCGATTGGACTCCCTTGGCTAAAAATGATTGGATTATCCACGATACTGGATATAAATTGAGACTTACCAATAAATAATAACCATTTACAATATTTTCAGAAACTGTGCTAAAACAATAAATGTCACACTTTAACACTACCGTAAAACATTGCACCAACATCATTACATGTAATAATAATTGTTGCGTCATATTCTAAATATTTAGAAAAATGATTCAGCTAAACTCTTAGTGTTCGGCGGTCCTCGCGTAATTTTTATTTTTGTTTGAAAATGAAATTTTTGAACAAATCTGAAAGAGACGAAAAGATCAAGAAAATAACTGTCAGATCTTACCTTAAATGCGATAGGATATTTTTGAGAACATTGGGCCTGCATTGCTTGACTTTAGCGAATGCCGATACTTACACCGCTGAAATCGAAAATTCGTCCAATGTTAATTGTGGCTATTGTGACTGGTATATAGGACAAGACGAAATTATTTTTTTTCGGAATATTTTTTCAAAACTTCGCCAGATAGACGAGAGGATTGGATTGTTCAACAAAAAGGATGCAATGGTCTTCGCTTTAAAGTACAAATGCTACGGTCTTTGGGAAGATTTTGCCCTTTTTCAGGTACAAGTTTCAACTTTTTGATTACAGGGGTCGACAAAAAGAGTCTCTTTCGTAGTTTAAGAAACCGACCCTACATGAGACCGGACGGTTTTCGGCGAACCCAGTACTAGGCGATTTTAGTATTACTTAACGATATTACGTATGAATTTCACAAACCAGTAAAAAATGTCCATGACTCATGGCCCATGAGAAACAATGTTAAAATCAGGGCCCCTATTTGGATAAATAATAGTTTTCTCGGAAAAAAAGACGTCACGACCCTTATTAAATGCAATCAACCCTTAATTTGAGAGGCGAATATTTTTGCGACCTTCGGTACTTAAAAAATAATTTAATATTTTAAAAGGAGAACGATTGGTTGTCCATCGACTGTGGCCTTCCCCTTTTATGTCTCCAACTGACAAATTTCCAGAAAACGTCAACAAACCTTAAATCAGTTTCAATGTTTTTTAAACTCTTAAAATTGATGAAATCTAGACAAACTAAGAAACAATTTTATGAAGCGCTTATGTTTCCAACAAAATTAGGAGTTAGACTTATATTGGACGTAACACAAATGTGTTTGTTTGTTCATATCCATGTGTTGGAACCTCAATTCAAAATGTATTCCGAGATGTTGGAATTTGTACGCAGCCCAGCAGCTCTTGAAACCATGTCATGCTATTTGCGCGACAATATGATTTATTTTGCAGTAGTTTACAAAGGAGATCGGAAAAGATTTCTGAAACAACTATATGATAATGGTTGGAATCCTTTGATCAGAGGTTATGGCTCCAAAGATACTGTCTTGAGACTACTTATTACGTCGACTAATTCTATAGGGATGCCCTTAAATCAAAATAAAGACGGTTATTTTTTAACCCGGCCATCTAGTTGCAACCCGAAGTGTACTCAATCATGTCCAGATAAACTTGAACGTTTTATTATCGGAACTAATAATTCAGGTGTTCGAGTTCTTATGAAAGATATTTATGCAAGAGGCGGAAGTAGTGAAATTTATAAAGGCGTAATCCATGGAGAACAAATAGCAGCAAAAGTGATCAATATTACAAACCAATATCACGAGAAAATTTTGAGCTCTAAAAATACTATGGAAGTTAAAGAAAATATTTTCGGTTTGAGCGCTGAAGCCCTTGATCAGGAAAGATTTAAACACCCTAATATTTTATCAATTAGGGAGTTCTGGATTCAACTGAAAACCGAAATTAAAAACTCACAGGAAGAAAAATATATTTATTTGGTCATTGCAACTCCTTTGTGCCAAATGACCCTTCGAGATTGGACTGAAAACATGAAATGGAACTTCCACGAATTCCGAGAAATGATTTGTGGGGTAATTTCCGGATTAGAGCACATTTGCTCACATGATTATGTCCACCAAGATATAAAGAAAAGCAACATTTTTATCGATTATTCAGGCAAGGCAAAAATTGCAGATTTCGGATTAAATGGCGTGACTCCTTTGTACTGTGCACCAGAAACGCTGCTGAAAAATTTCAAAGGAAAAAATAGCAACGGAAATGTCACCGAAAAAACAGACATCCATGCTCTTGGTGTTACCATTCTTATGAGTTTTTTTGAAGAATGTGACGCAATTACTCTTCTGCGGGAACCAGTTAAAAACATTCAAATGCAAAATGGCATTTCTAGTCTTGATGTGGTTAAAAATGACGAGATTCTTGCTCTGGTGAAAACAATGATACAAAGGGATCCTCATAAGAGGCCCAAGTTGGAACAAGTTGAATCGAAAATTAATCTCTTAGACCCAATGAAGTAT
>SCLG01000029.1:1069627-1092430 GCA_004367875.1 Oikopleura albicans
TTGAACCGTATCAGTGAGCAAGTTTTCACAAGTCATATTATTACAATGTCCTTCAACGAAACAACCAGTTCATTTCATGATTTAACCTGTGGAGTTTCAACGGATGTTCACGATCAGAAGAACAGCAACTTGTGTTGGGCATTTGCATTTGCTTCTTTAATTGCAGCAGAAATTAGAAGGTTCATCCAAAATTCAAAAATTAGTGACCTGGATAAAATAAGTTTATTGAAATTAGCAGAAAAATTGAATGCTAGTAATAAACTTGTTCGTGAGTTAGTTACTCTTGTTGTGCCGAGATCCCCAAAATTGTCCCACTCTGAAACCACTAGTGGTACCAAAATGGCTAAAATTCAAGCCGCTTATGTTCCGACCGTGGTAACAAAAATCTGCGGAGACTCCCTTTTGATGGAACCAGGTTGGCAACGTCTACCGTCTGTTACTCAAATATTGAACGCACATAACTTCCCTGGCGTCAATTTGACCTTCGAAGAAAATGTGTATGATACGAACGATTTGACGGACATTTCGACAATTGAAAGAGTTATCGAATTGAAAAAAAGCTTGGTTGGAATGTCGGTGCCGAAAAATTTATCGTCAGGAACGGCACATGCTATGGTTTTATGTTCAATTGAAAATAGAAATTTAGTTTTTAAGAATAGCTATGGCGATTCTGAAGTACCCGAGAAAAAAGATGAAATTATTTTGCCAGTAAAAGATATTAGGCATTCGTTATCGAAAAATTATTTAAACGTTTCAAAAACGAGTCACTAAAATATAATGAATCAGGTAAATAGTAAATACGAAAAACAACACCCTGCGTTTGCGGCCATCCGTTGGCCAAGAACTCGTAATTGCCTCTTTTGCGGCTCGTCATGGGTTTTTGAGTCAATATTTTTTTTCGGCTGGGCTTGGCTCGCCCAAGCTCAAAAATTCTGTGGCTCGGCTCGGACACATTCAAAATTTACTTAGGTCAGCTCGCTACCTTTATAATTTGTTGCAATTTTAGGCTCTGACGGAGCCAACGCAAGTCAATTGTGCCAAACCCTGCATGCGGGTATAAGGAGCCTTGTTTAGTTAAAATTACAAAGCCACCCGGTGAATATGGACCATAAGTTATAAGTTATAGCCTATAACTTAAAGCTTATATTTTTTACTTGAAGCCATGTATAATATTATTTAGATGATTTCCATAACGAATTTTAGTACTGAAAGTTCAAGAGCATACGGAATATTTTGGGGAATTACTATTAAAAGCAAATAAAGTATGTTTAATGCAATTTCCAACGTATAAACTTATTTGTTTCCAAAATAAACCTTTGCACCCCTGCGTCGTTATCTTGCAAGTTATAAAGGGGTCAGTCGATGTGCGTATAATAATGAGGGCTTATCAGGTAAAGTCAGCCATGGTAGACAAAAAGTGACCTTGTGTAGTTAATTAACCTTTGTATACATGTTTGAAAAGTTACGTTAACGCATCGGTCGGACAAATACTAAACTTTTAGTGAAATACGATTTCGTTTGGCGGAAATCCAATCTAAGTAATAATCTGACTCGGTTTTGTTAATAAACAGTTCTTAATTTTCCACAAAACATATTGTATGAAAAAGGCAAGCATGGATTTACTCAGAAATTGATTTGTTTGATTGTATTTCAGTGCTTTTTCAAATATATCTAATTAAAATGTTTTTTCTTTCTTTTTTTCTTATCCGTTAATTGGAAAAATACTTGAAACAGTCGTACAGTAATATAAGCTAAAATATATCCAGAAACTGTACAATGAAGTCAAATAATAAGATACAGTTGGAATTTCAAAGCTGTCAGAAAATAAGCCTGTGTTGCCGTATCCAAGACCAAGCGCAGGATGCCCAAAAGAAAAAAATAACTGTTCAATAAAGAAGCGTTTAGGTTTGCGTTTACTGACAAGTTCAAGGATAACCCAATTCATTAGATTAGATTTTTGGGACGAATTTGACCCAGAAGTTTATTAAATGTAACAAAAAGAAATGGGCCACAATACAGGCTCGGAAGAATTTACAGGTGCTTAACCCCCAAATGTCTAGAACTTTATATGCAAAATGATAAAATTGTGAAGAACTAGAGAAGTTAGTGACTACTTATCACACGCTTATTTTGAAGTACAGTCCCCGAATTAAAATTGTTACGCTCAAAATCGTAACGAAATGACCTCATGACTCAAAATCGTTACGATATTTTTTGCAGTTTGGTGACTAAAAGTCGTTACGATTTTCAGAATCACAAATCATTACAATTTTGAGGCACGGGCTGTATGCCTATTCAGTTGAACGTCTCAGAGAACACAATTCCAACTGTTAAAAAGTACAAACTGGACCCGCTCCAATATTTAGCCGTTAAACAATTATCTTAACAAAGTTGAGTAATCTTAACACTTTTCGGACAAGACGTATCGCAATTTCCAATTATCGAACCAAACGTTTCAATTATCTTAACCTTTCACAAGTTGCCAAGAAAATTCTCATTAAAACAGTAACAAGGACAAGATGGAACCTTTTTGATAAAAAACAAAGTAACTCAAAGATAGATGAACTGGCAGCGAGTTCATGTTTTTCTATTTATTATTCTCAAATAAATAGCCTGATTAACTTTTTTTTGTTACAGTCATTAAAACACAATTATTAGAATAGAATTATTTATATTTTTATGACAATTTAGATTTTGCGATGAAACAGCAATTAATACCACCTCTATTAAAATGTTCATCAAACTTAAAATTTCTTATCTTTTAAAAAAGTTTAAATAGGTTTTGATTCAAAAAATGCCCATTGAATAGTATTAAAGCAAGAAAAACAACAACAAAAGAATGCTGTCACTTAAAAATGATTTAGAGCTACGAACGTCCATTTTCAGCAATGTGGTTCGTCCACGAGTTAAGGCATTTTCCTCACAGAATATGTTAAAGTTGTCAGTAGTTAATTTGAATCTACTGCAAATTATGTAATTACTAGACGTTTGAGGGTTAATGCTATCGTTGTCACAAAATTGTCGATTTAACTCCCAGGAGCACATTATTTTTGTATAAATAATAAAGCAAGGAATGGGTGTTCTTGGGAATTATTTGACATACAGATATTTTTTGTTTGTTTATTTATCAGATCCCCGTCCCCTTCGAGGAATAGTCGACCCAGGCTGGCAAGAAAAGGACAACGATTCCAAAGAGAGATACAAGCAGAAATAAATATAGAAATATTCGATCCATCAAAATCGCCACAAAACGCCATTCGGATATTTCCTAAAAAGAACAGAAAAAAGGAATAAAATAACCAACATTGGACGAGCCCGACATTTGCGGTTTTATTAAGGCACAACAGTTAACCGCAACTGATACGCTCAAAAATACCGCAATTGTGTTTCACCGCGGACGGCTTTAACATTTTATAGCATATTTTTGGTGCATCTTTTATTGACGTTTTGAGCTGTTAGCAGGCAGCCTTTATCCATGATAACCAAGATTACATTCGTCACTGTCGTGGGAAATTTTTTATCAGCTAATTAGGCTAATTCATAGTTAAAAGATAAAAGGCTAACGTGTACCAACATGCCTCCAAATGCTATATTATAGACTATTTACTGTATGGGGTAAAATAAATTTATCTCGCTTTGTCAAATTTTGTATTCTGATAGGCGTAAAAAACTAGAAAAAATTCACGCTAGAAAAGATTATTTGACCCAAAATGAGTACAGCTCTCTCCTTTTAAGTACCACTCTCCTTAAGTGCCGCGTTTTTTTTAATCTGAAAAACCACTCTTTAAGTGCCGCGTTTTTGTTTCATTGAAAAAAAAACACTCCTTTGTGCCACTTTTCAAATTTCATTTTGGCATTCTCTTATATTGAAGTACTGCTCTGCTTTTAGTTCGAAAATGAAAATATCCCCAGGAGTTAAGAAATCGTCGCTAACCATCTTCTTTCTATCCGCTTATACCGTACTTTATTTTGCCCGGGCTCATACGCTAACAATACAAATAAGCGGACATTTACACGTGCCACTTTCTGGCACATACCGGTACACAAAGATAAAAAGAAAACTTATAACTCGGTACAAAACGGCACAGTCACAAGGTCTAAAATCGTGGCGGTGAAGGGCGTACTTACGGTTTGATTTCGAATTTCATCTTTATATCTCTGTGCAATATCGTCGAGGTCATTGGCTGTTTGTAAAAATTCTTCGGGCACTTGGTCATCTTCCACTAAGCTTCGAGCTTGATCAAGAATTATGCTGTCACTACGAAACAATTTTATAAAACTAAAATTTATTTAGCCCCAAATTAACGGTACGTAACTGATTCGCTACAAATAACTTAGTAGGTGTCTATTCAAAGAAATAATACTGTATGTATTTATGTAATTTTTGTAATTTGTAATTTATTTGTATATTGTACCCACGGTAGGGATTGTATAAGCTTGTGCGCAATTATCGGGCACCTCTCGCTATAAAAGCCTGCCCGATAACTGCACAGACAATGTACATCACTAACCTTAGTAAGTTCACACTACGTAACTTAACAATCGTTAAGTAAGTAACTTAACAGTCTTTAGTAAGTTTAAAATTCAAGAAGGTTAAAATCTTTTTCACTTTAATTTTGTTAACATACTTAGGTAGGTGGTGTACTAATTAATTTCAAATTTCCTCACCTCTCGGGTAGCCCATTTATAAGCAAATGAAGAGTTAGTTGGCACTCATGTTTGGCAAGTAGAACACCTAGTTCATCTTTAGGCGGCGATACGCATAAAACTCGCGGGAGAATTCGCAAGAATAAATGACGCATCCAAATTGGCAACGGTGGATGGGACGAGGGACTTCGATAATGGATATTTAACACAAGAGTTGTTATGACAATTGACAGTGTGATGAAAATCATATTTAGAAGCAGATATTCTGCGATCAATGGAATTGTATCACCAGTCGAGGGGATGATTTCGGCAATCACCATTAAATAGAACGTATGGGCTAAAATAAAACTGTAAGTAATACATGAAGATCGTACAATTTCAAAAATAATTTAATCTGACAGACTGGCGCGCCATGGCGTATAACAATTTATATGACAGAACTTGGCGCAGCTTTTCTGTTATGGGTCATTCCTCATTCCGGTTTTGTGGGCCTATCCGACTCAGGGGCTCACATGAATTTCGGGTGATTTTTCCGAAACTCCCATAAATGATGCTGTTCGACCCGCGAATCACGAATTTGAAATGAAAAATATGAAAGAAAGCAGACCTTTATCCGCTGACTCTAAAAGGCCTTGCATCATATAAAATGCTCTTTAGCGCCAAAAGGTGTTTTTTGTTATTTCAAATTACGTGGGGCCAACGGCATCGTATATATGTGAGTTAAAAAAATCTATGTTCCTATATGCCAAAAAACTGAAATCTCCATCTATAAAATGCGAGAAAAAAACAACAGAAATTCATGTGAGTATCGTGAGATGGGTTAAATCAAAAGATGCGTTCCGACGGACGGGTCGTTACTCCTTTCCGTAAAGCTATTGAATATGCCGTTGATCTTACCTAGTAAGACTGAGGTGCAAAATGTAATTTTTTGATGCGACGAACATGGCAAATAATAGACCAGTGCTGTCAGAAAGGAAATGAGTAAACATGGCGTTATCAGGAACACGTTATAAAATAGCGGATATCTTCGCATAACAAGGCGAAATTGAATATCAGGATGCTCGAAGACGTCAAACTCTAGCAGATCGTGTCGATGTCCTAAAAAACAAGAAAACAAATAATAACAACATTATAAATAATTGATTGACATCGGTTGATTAGTCAACATCAAACTGATTAGTCTAAGGAATAACTTTACATTTTATTTTTTAATTTTTTTGTAATTTTTTTCTAAATTGAACTTTGTTCTTTATTCTCTCTCATATTTTGTTTACTCAAAAAATAAGAAAAAAATGAAAAAAATTTTCGAAAAAAATCTGAGGAATTAGAAAAATTCTCTGCAAAATTTGCAATTCATACAGCTAATTTAGAGCTTCATATCATATCTGTAGCGTCTTATATTAATTTTTGAAGTATTATGAATAACAAATAAAAAATAAATGACGCTAATACAGTCCCTAATCCCATAATGAACGTTTTCAGTTCCGGAAAAAATGTCCTTCAATGGACAAACGACTGTCAAGGGATCAGCGTCCGTCATGGGGTGAATTGTAAAAATAACTTTAATGGCTTTAAGAATAAATTTCACACTTTAAAAATATAGTAAAATAATTATGTTAACATAAGTAGGTAAAGCGTAGGCAATTGTTAACATAACTCGGTAGGGGTGGGTGGAAACCGAGATTCACCAAATCCCAAAAAGTGTTAGCATAACGGAATTTTTGTGAATCTGAAAACTTACAACTTTTTTGTATAAACGAATTTATGCTTATTTTACCACTATAAAGTCCTCCTTGACATTGCACAAAGACTTTTGGGTAGATAATCGTATATTTCGTATAAGTTGTCAATTTAATTTTTGCTTTTTGACATATTTTTTCAGATTAGATATTTTTTAGAGTGAACAATTATTAAAATCGAATTTTCTCGTGTTTGACATTCGTCATGTTCGACATTTTTCAGGTTCAAGTCGAAGTGTTTAACATTAATCTGACGCGATAATTGTCAGATTCGACCCATGGACACATGCTATGAAATATCGATTTTTTTTTGTTACTAAGGGAAGGTCGGTGCCAGATCTACACCAAGCAATTACGGAAATGCCATTTAAAAGAGAGCCTGCAGCTTTTTGTGGGCGATTTAAAAATTTACTTGGTGCGCTTTACTATTTCGCGACATCCATGGCCCATGGGGAGCTCCGTATAAACCCTTTTGTTTCATCGCCTACGCACTGCGGTCTAATGTTTCCTTTTTGTCCGTTCGTGCTCTAATATTTAATTTTTGAGTTGTTGTTTGTGAAACTTTAGAGACCATTTGGTTTATGAGTACCGTATGTTTGCTTTCAGCCTGTCCCGGTAATTAAAAAATAGCGTGAAAATCATATGAATTTTCTCAAAGCCCGACAGTCTGGGCGCCAACATACGGTATATTTTTGTAATATTTATGACAAATTTAACCAATAACATATTTTATACATACATTTAATTGAAATTATATTGTATTTATTCTCATGCATATATATTTTGTGTGCAAAGAACCAAACCTACCTCCATTTGCGGTTGCATTTTCGTTGTGCTTTTCAACCTGCGGGTTGTGTGGAACGGCTTCGACATGATGAAAATCCCATTCGCCATTTTCCATGAACTTTGCGAGGACTTCGTTCTTTTGTACGTGACCCATTTTTAACTTTACCTCTTTCGCGGGATAACTTATTTATGTTCTAGTGTTAACAATATCTTGCTTTAGGTCACTAAAAACTAATTACAGTCCCTGTGCTACCGTATGAGGTATAATAACGCGCTTCTCGCTTTTCACGAAATCTCAAGGGCAACACTTTATTTATCACTTTTAATAATGAATTAAATATTTTTGAAGTGTACACCTAGAGCGTGTTTTCGGTCAAGCACTTGAAAGAACTTATTTATCAATTCATAAATCCACTTTTCCAAGCAGGTAAAATAATTATTGTAGATATATTATAATACAGTCTGTAGTCTACTTTATACTATCTTAGATTTAATTTTAGTGCAAAATAAAAATTAAGTTCGAGATGTCTGTAAATTTCAGACTGTAAGTGAAATTAGGTCAAATATTGGGACGCTTTTTTCGTGGATTTTTTAAACCGAATTCCTACAGAATTGTTTTTTTTTCTCAAAATTTTATTATCATGGTAGAGTTAGAGATGGATGAGAATAAAGTTTTTAAAAATTGGAATTTCTTTTCAATTTTTATTGGGAAATTTTTAGCTAAAAATTTGTTTTGAAATTATTTGGAAAAATTTTTTTTTTTTACTATTTTTTGACAACTTTTTGGCAATTTTTTGATAATTTTGTGACATTTTTTTGAATTAATTAGGTAAAAAAAATATTTTACGCCCAATGTAGGATTCCTTCTCTATCATCACGGCAAAACAAGTCGTTTAGGAAACACGCCAAATTTTATTGCGAAATCCTCAAAGCTACATAAAACCCGGGAACCCTACTAATTAAAAATAATTCTATTTGAGAGAGGGCAAAAATTCCTGGCAGAAGTAGCGTGTATTTTGTACATGACAGACTAAATATAGAATTAGTTCAGATTGGTTCATTTCTCAAGGTCATACACCACAAAGAACAAAACGGATGTTTTCATAATTAAACTTATGTTTTCAAGAGGAGCTGTCGAACAACTCCGAATGTTCGCTTTTTTTTATATTTTGTTAGCACTAGATGCATAAAAGTACAAACTGTAGCGTTACCAAATGTGCACAATATTAGTTTATTATCTTAGACGCTAGCAAATCAGCGAAGCCGTATCTAATCATTCCAGTTAATAAGTAAATTGAGCGAATAATTTTGGAATTCGGTGACTAATTGGAATTTTTAGACACGGCCAGTCAGTGGCACCACTACTGGTTAAGTNAGTTGTTAAAAAGATAATCAACAAAAAAGACTGTTCAATGCTTAGTTATTAATCAAGCAATTCCCGAATGCCTGTGCGATCATATGTCCACGATCGAAACGTTAGACTGCAATTTTGGGTATCGTATGGAAAGTACGTGACGTCAATTTTGCATGATGACCGAAATATCATCGGAATCTCCCATTTTATTTCCCCATCGGATTGAAGTGCGGCGCGGGTATTGAACTGCCCGGTGAAGTTTCCATCGGCGTTTTGGAACATGACGATATCGGGCTAAAAGAACAAAATAATGTCTTTGTTTTAAAGTAGGGTCACAAAACTTTTGTGACAAAAGGATGAAAATACAGTAAAAATGGAACAGTTTTTGAAAATTTTTTGAGAACTTGTTTTTGATTTTTTTTTTGGGAAATTACAGCTAAATGACTTTTGGAAAAAAATCGATAAAAAAACAATTTTGGGCAATTCAAAAAACATTTCCCTAACCAAAAAAACGACTAAAGGAGAAAATACCGTCTGAGAATCTAGGTATTATTATATGGTACATATAATATTTATATAATTCGTCTCTGAATATGTATGTATAAAAAATATTAATAAATAAAACAATAAATTCTTGGTTTAACCGATTAAGCGATTTTAAATTGCTATAATTTATAGCCTATAAAATTCGGAAAATATCTTATTTGCTCTAACTGGAAACAACGGGGATTTTTGCATGATTTTTGTTATGAAATTGTAAAAAAAAAGGGGAAAAAACTGACTAGAATCACTGAAAAGTATTCGAATAATACGGTGTTCTAGACACAGTTGTGGGTATCGCACCCCATCTAGCGTAATCAAAAGATTTATACAAAATTAAAATATATATGTTACGATAGTATTTGGGGTATTTTTGGTCAACTTAGCATGGAAAGAATTATAAAACCTTATTAATTAAGCTAAAAACAGCTTGAAATAAGGGCTCGATTTTGCGTATTTAGTTCGAAAATCGTGAGGGTAAGCCAAGATAAGGAAACAGGCTAAGAAGGGTTCCAGATCCAAAAGTAGGGTTATGATTTGGCTTGTGTTTAAATCAATGCTTTATGAAAAGATATTATTTGACATATGTGCCCGAAATGCAGTGAAAGGAAAAAAGCATTTGATATTTTTTGTATGCAATATCTACCATGAATAAATTATCCAATTAGAGGGTTAACACGTCAGACTATTAAACATTCACGGCTTTAGCAGCTGAAATGCACTGGAAAATCTGGCACAATATATCACGTTCAATTCTAATTTTGGCTTTTAAGCCGGTCTTAGTTTATTTTCATATTGATTGTAATTATTTTGTTGTTCTTTTAAGGTTTTGAAGATTAACTTTTAAATTTGTTATCTTAGACAACACATTTTGATTGTGCATGGACGAAGAGCGATCCAAAACATTAGCTTTTAAAATTTGACCTTGCCAGTTAAATTATTTATTTAAACTGCTCCTTGATTAACGGGGCTGCTGATATTATTTTATACGGTTACAGAGTAGGTAACATTTTTGAGAGACCCTAATACCACCACATTTGCTTCGGATTTCAGTATTTTTTAAATCACCAAACGACCTGTAAAATTTCTAAACATTTGAAAAAAGGTAGAAAGTTTCATATCAATGTGTTCGTCAGAGGTTCAAGAGTCATAAATTGAGTAGGGAGCCTACGGAAGATTGAAATTGCAATTTTTTGGCTAATTTTAAAAATAAGTTGAAAATTCTTAGATTGACGGGGCAAAATTACACTAGATTGAAAAATCATTTGTAAAATAGTGGACCGTCATTTATTGATGCGTACAGCCTATTTCCGCCTATGTCGTTGACCCCTATAATAAAAACTCAGACACTTTGTGTACACTGAGTGTACTACACTCCGTATCGCGAGAGCATGCAAACCCGTTCGCTTGCGCAAACAAGGAAAGAAAGGACGAAAAGTACGAAACTAAAACACTTTCCTTAGACATAGACGGTACAATTCATAAAATCACACTTTTTCAGGAAAAGAGTTAATATCGGCCTTTTATGATGACTGAACTGGAATTCGAACCCACGCCCCAATAGAGCGAATTAATACATACACTCCTGCAAATGGTGACTGAAGGAAGAACCACAAAACCTCAAGACCGGTAGACAGATGTAAAACCTTTTAAACAGACGAAGTTGCTTTTTAAATTTTTAATTATTTAACGCCGATTGTTGCACCATTTTTTCGATGCAGTTTAAGCAAAAATTATTTTGGATTTTGATCGTGATATTGTACGTACCGATTTGTACCTTTCACAGGGGCAATTGAGTTGGGTTCTTCGTTGGGTTTTTTTATATTCGGTTCTGGGTCAAAATTATATCATACGATGTATATATACTTCCTTCGAATTAACAAAGCCTAAGCCCATGACACGGCCGGGCCGGTCCTGAAGCGTCAAATCGTAGTGTACTTAACAGTCATGCGCATCTGGGGTAGCTAGCTACCCAATTTGCTCTAACGCGCCAAAAATGAACGGATTTTTATTTGAAGCCCTGTTCTTCTTCTCTTAATGGGGTGATTTTCACCCTTAACCCTCGTCCTCCACGGACCCAAACTAAAAAACAATTTTCTAAAAACATATATTTTTCTCCCATATAACAACGTAAAATTATTTTTTGATTTCAAATCCGTTGTCCGTTTTTTTATTATCACACGCCGTTCTCTTTTTATTTAGAAATAAAGTGAAAATGGGCAGCCAACTACCCAATATGCGCATGACTGTTAATTGATATAACTCATCTAATAAATTATAATAATAAATGTATAATAATCTGATAAAAAGTTGCGCGTCTATTCATGAAGTAATTTTATTTGATTTTCAATGAATTAAAAATTCAATTTTAGTTACAGGCTAAACCTGTAGTTTTGAAACTTTAAAAACATAGGTCCTAATACGTATAAGATTCTTTGTAGTTCAAGTGTTTCGGCATGCGCGTTGTTCAATGTGGCATGTATGATTGCGCCAAATTAAAACAATGAACACTTGACCAAAAAAGAAAAATATCGCACATGATATGGATGCAAGTTGAGGAAAAATCACCAAAAACAACGTTTTAGGAACTGCAAGGTGATATAATATTAAGTCGGGCTTGTTAAAACGGCAGCGCGGTCTTTCCAAGAAAAGGTTTTTCCGAGAAAACGTTTGTCAGGGAATTTCCCTGAAAAACCATATTACCGTGTGCGCCTATTGGTCGAGACTCGATAAATTCGCTGATAAACGTTTTCTCGGAAAAACCTTTTCTTGGAAAGACCGCGCTGCCTGTTAAAACATCGGTGTCAAAAACGTTAAAAATCTTTGCTCATAAATTATGGGCCATAATGGGCCGCCCATTATTAACAACTACTAACAAGTGTAATAACCATTCCAATCGTTGTGGAAGCGTCCTCAATTGCCCAAAGGAAGGTACAAATTGGTACGTAAAATCATGATCAAAATCTAGAGCAGTTTTTCTAACTAATAACAATTTCTACTGGAAACAATCATAACGTATTTTTCAGTGTTACGCGTTGATAAACGCGCGCATATATCCTCACTTATTCTACAGTGAGTTATTAGTATATCTGGCTGAAATCGTGCTCCGTTAAACTAACCTTCAAATAGGCGCGCCTATTGGACGCTGGTTAAAATTGCGGCCGCTGATTGGCTGCATAAACCTACGGTTTTTGCGCGAAAACATTAGTCAGATATGAAAATAACTCATGGTAAAGAAAGCCACTGAAGGGTTTAATCGGGCTTTAACCACCAGGCTCGCACCATACTGTATGGCCCATACACAATGCAGTTCATATTTTGAACTTTGTGAGGATGATATTGAACCAACATGTCTCAATATTTAACATATTCTGTGTTTGTATTTAAAATTAATAACCGGTATTGTGAATGCGTTCAAATGTATACATTATTGTTTTATGGTAATTTTGAGGTAAGCGTTTTTTTTACTATGGACTGTCTAATACTCGATATGAAAGTGTCAAACAATTTCGACAACAGACCGGTGTGCCTATTGAATTATAAGAAGTCAATTTGTATTATCGAAAATAACGAACTTAAGTTAATAATGAACCTCGACTTTGTTTCGACTTTAAAGTTTCGATCGCTAATTGAGGGTTAGCGATGACCCACTTAGTTAGGGTCTACAATTTACCCTACCAGAAAATGAAATATTCAGATGACTACAGGAAAAAGAAAAAATTGTTTTAGTAGCTTTTCCGGTGCATTATAGGCTATAATTTATAGCATAACAAACAAATAATTAAAATAGACTAACTATTTTTTATAAATAAGGCATACTATGCAGGGCTCGGCAAAAGTTACTTTTCCTCAAAAGTCCTTTCGAACTGCCGAGGAAAGTTGAGGAAAGTTTTTTCTTTTGGACACATACGACAGTTGAGGAAAGTTGAGCTTTTTTTTAAAGCTGACCTCGTAAGCTGAGGAAAGTTAAGCTTTTTTTTTCAACTGGGCAGGAAAGTTGAGGAAAGTTTACTTTTACCTTTCGACGCAAGCTTTTACCTTTCGACGCAAGGTAAGATCTGTATGGCTAGGGGGAATTCCTAAATTTTTTTGTCGAAAATAAAGTTAATCATATGTTGCTGAAAAGCATTTTTCTAGGGTATTTGACCACGGCGCTTCTGATTTTTACACTTACAACCGCTAAAAACCAACCGGTTAGGAAAAATCACCATTTACCACTAAAATTTCATGTTTTTTGGCTCTGGTATGCGGGCGCATAATGCAATTTGCTCCGCAAGCGAGATTTTGCAACCACAAATAGAGCTTGCATCGGCGGTCATTTGGATGTACAGTCCCTACCTAGTTAACGGGTATCTNAAAAGCTGAAAATGACAACAAAAAGTTCATCAAAATTCACCGAAGCAACGACTGTCACCGTCTGCAAAGTTTGTGCAAAATCTTTTATATTAAAGTGACACCAAAAACCAAGTAAAAAACGTACCTTCCAAAGCCACTCGTGAGGAATATGAACTTGGTTCACGCCTTTGTATTGATCCGGATTCCACTGCAAATTGATATCGCGCCACTCTTGCCGCAGCCAACATTCAACTGCAATTAGCTGATTTTTTTCGTCAACGTCAAGGATCTGCGTTATCGTCAAGCTTAGTGTCACGATGACTGGATCCAGGTATTCATGAACTGGTCGAATAAGCTAAGAAAATAAAGTTAATGAAGCTTCAAATCCAATCTGGTTTTATACCCAACACTACCCCAACCAGAAAAAACATTAACCGGAGCCAAATTTGACGAAAATGCGTTTATCCGGCCACTTTGCTCGCTCGTGCGTTTATCCGGCCCCATTTTTTGTTTTTTATCCAGTTATTCCGTTAACTTCCAAAGCGTTAATCCAGCCCGATGCGCGTAAAGCTGGCCAGTTTTGGAAGGAGAAAGTGACCGGATAAACACAGCCAGGGTATGATAAAGTAGTTTACATATGAATGTGACGCATTCTGAATGCGCCATTCATTATAGTATTTTGGTCGTCGTTTAGGCAGCTTTATTTTCATTTTCTGAAATGGCGAACGCATAATTTTTTGATGGGGAATGCGCGGTTTTATCAATCGGTCTCTTACTGCAATAAAAAAGAACAAAGAAAAATTTTGAAATAAAAAAAAATCACCAAAATTTACCGCAAGTTCTCATAAACAAAATTAATTATGAGATTAACTAACTTATCAAAATTACTCATTAGAAAATTTTAGCTATTTATTATGCGTTACTAAAAGACATCATAAATGCGTAGGTTAATCTACTCGACATCGCCATCTACTCAATATCGCCACCTAGTATGATGAAAATTTTTTGTATGCTTTCCTTAATGGATTAGATGCGGTTTTGACACCATAATTGAATATAGGTTCACAGACTTTATATATAAAAATGTGAAACTTTAAAACCCGATATAAAACCAAAATGCTAAAAGCGTGATTATTTCATTCTTTCGATTCCTCAAAAAATATATACATGTATGTCTATTTAATTTATTATTTTCGTTTTGGTAAATAGACATTTGCTTGAATTATAAATGGAAGCCGGGAAATACATAAATACTTTTATGTTTGCCACAAATTTACTTCGATTATCGATTATTTGGTGCGACGTCGAAAAATAAGTCACCCAGCCTAAACTATTGTTATAATTCTTTAAAGGACCCAATACCGTACAAATATATTAATTTTAAAATAATCTAACTAAACTGTAATTGTACATGACTGTGAGGGGTTTGGATATCCTTTGTGTCAATATGTGATAAAAAATCGTATTTTAAAGTGTTTTTTACTTATAACGAGTGTTACAAAGGAAAACCCGGCTTTCGTGGCAAGTTAATTATCATCATGTCTTGAACTCGCCACAAAATCGGAGTTTTCATTTGTTACAAGCGTTAACTGCTTATTTTGTGTTAATGTTCGCTGTGATAAGAAATAACATAAGTGAACACACGAACAAACGCGTTTAATATACTATACTGGACAATCATCCAAAATATGTGCTCAAGGGTTTAGTGATTCGCGGTTTAGTAAGGTATGACTCATACTTTGAGTTTTTAACCGTGTGGTTAAGCACTTTCCGGTGCCGTACGAAAATTTTCAGGGTTGAGTAGCTGAGAATCTGGAAATTATTTGGTGCCAAAAGATTGTATGCGTTAGTTTGCGCTAATCTAGGAGAGCAAAAAAAAAACATGACTTTTTTAGGCTATTTGCGGTTGATTTCTAACCGGTTGGTAGGTCATACTTTTAAGGTTCAGAATTGGCTGCGTACCACTAATATCCAAAAAACAGTAAATTTGACGCACTTCTTAATTCAGCTCAAAATCTCAAGCGGTCTACCTAGGTATGAGTAATTCACGAAAGCTGTAATTATCAGTAAGTGTTAAAATCATTTACTAGTACAAAACTAAATAATTGAACTTGCGACATTAAAAGCACTGGGCACATTTCCATTAGCCATCTGTAGCGCAAAAATAACTTCGGACTTCTGTCAAATAAGGATATATTGGACAGCTTTATGATCATGAAATTTTAACATGAATAATAAGAATCTTCCGAAATCTGTTTTTTGTCCAGTTTTCAGATTCTGCCCGGTAAATACAATTTCATAAAATAAGATTCAAGAACAAGTCTAGTATACTCAACGTTTTACATGAATTTCCGCCGTTTTACATGAATTTCCGCCGTTTGTTACTCTCTTATTTTCCAGATAACCATATTCGAGTTTTTTGTAGTGCGAGAAAAACTCGAGTTGGCCATCTAGAAAATAGGGAAGAAAAACGGCAGAAATTCATGTAAAACGCTGAGTAGTAGATAAAGTAGAGCTGCGCAAATCGAAAAAAATCATTTTTTAATAAATTGAAACTTTGAAACAGTTCTATCGAGCTTATGGACCCTAAGTTATGGTGGTCATTCATGATAATTTATGAAAATAGACGAAAATTTGTTTTTAACCAGTTGGTATAATTTCGTCTGCAATTAAACCATCATTTTTGGTTTCAATATTTAATATTTATTTGCTTGTCAGTCTACAGTCTGTTAAATTATATGGCCTCCATCTTATCATTCTGGATTAGGAAGAATGCATTATATCCGTGAACTTGGGTGCTAAAACTGCAATTTAATTCATTTCGCACAACGTTAAAATGCCAAGGTACATGTCAATGTGTATTGATCAGATGATACCATTAAAGTTAAAATTGCGGTCTTGAACAATAGCATTATTTAATATTTTTTTAATATTAATTATTTGTCCTACTAATTGTATCAATCTAGGGGAACTCTCTCAGTAGTAGTCTATTTAAAAGAAATGAGTTCATACGCATCATATGATAACTTAACACAATGTAACCAGTTATGTTACCGCCAGTTATAATAAAACAACTCCCTTATGTTAACATTTTTTTGGTTTTGATAAGTTTCGGTTTACGCCCACGCCCTACCCAATTATGTTAACAAAATTCAATTATCTTACGAGTTTTTACATTTGATGGTGATGTTATATTATCATCAAATATTATTGATATCATAACCAGTGAGGAGGTGTATATGGTAAAACAATGTATATACAAAAGACATTTCTTTATTAGTTTGGTCACCAAACTTTGGTGAGAATGTTAACGGTATTTTGGCGTCACCACGTCAGTCATAGCGCCAGCACCCGCTTTATATTCCGCAATTTATGTGTAGAACAAAATTTGTTTGTTTTTTTTCGAAAAATTTGAGTTGCCATTTTTGAAGGGCATTTTCAGGTTTAGTTAAATTCTGCTTTTAAATTACTTTTTTCTGCATTTTTCTCTTTGTTTAAATTTTTTTTTGATTTGGTTTTGCATTTGGACGACTAGCAATGAAAATAGTTACATAACGTAATTTACAGGATTAAGTGGTTTGGAACGCAAAAAAAAAGTTATGCTTAATTATCGTAATTTGTGACATACGGCGCATATGGAAGTCAATACGCTAAATTTAAATTTTGCATTTTTAACTCAAAAAACTACTCAGCGTTTTGCATGAATTTCCGCCGATTTTTCCCGTTTTTCTAGATATCCGAACTCGAGTTTTTTTTCCGTACGTTAGAAACTCGAATATCGCCATCTAGGTAATGCGTGAGAAAAGATGGCGGAAATTCATGTAAAACGCCGAGTAGCCATAAAAGCTATAAGACCCTTGTGATTTTGGGGGTATTATAAACATAGTGACCTTATTATCTGAGATTTTGATTAAACAAGGTTTACGTAAGAGCTGAGCAATTTTTGATAAATTATTATCTTCGCGAATAATTAGACAAGTTAAATAAAACACCCTGATGAAACTTTAATGTCCTTAAATATATTTTAAATTGAGGCTACTTAAATCTATGGATAGTGTAAATTTATTATAAGCTCTTAATATTATCTGACCAAATCTAATAACCGTACGTCAAATGAGCAAAAAAACGAGCGAAATAAGAAGATTTTTTGTAGCCTAATACCCCTGATTCGAAATTAGGGTCATTCATTATAATTTAGCTATAATACCATAAATGAGTTTATACTATAACGTGGTGATAAATCTGTTTTCTAAATAGAAATTACTATATATTCCAAAAATAATTACATTCTCTCCATTTAGAACGGTCAAAAACCATGAGCGTTAATTTTTGGGTCTCTTATTATCTTAATTTCGAAAATTTTAATTTGAAAATTTCATCATTTACAAAAAAAGTGAAAAAATCTTCTAAAAAGAAGATTTTTTGGAGATATAATAATCTCCAAAATTGACTTCAAAACGTTTGTTTGATGCTTTGCGGGATTATTTTATTAAAAATTTGGACCTATCATTTTAAATTTTCTTTCCAAATTTTCAATTCGAATTTTCATTTCGAATTTTTGGTATATCTGATTCGAACTTTTCATTCGAATTTTTTTTAATGTTTGGCAAAAATTGTCATTGTCACTGTTTAAAACAGGTAAAAACTGTAAAATAATAAATAAAAATAGTTAGTGAATATTAATAATAAAAATATAATATTTTTTCAAAAAAAAATGCACCCCACAAAATCTAAAAACTTACCGGATCGTAAAAATGAAACAGGTCTCGAAGCAAGGAACTTTCGGCTTCCCAGGCACTCTTGTATGCTTTACATGTTATACAATTTGATAGAATCAAAATACATATTTTATTTAATAAAAACTTCATAAAATCTACAATTTATATTTTTCACACCCATCAAAGCGTTCAAATCGTCTGACCGTGTTTAAAATATTTAAAATGATTATCGTAAAAATGTTGTTGTTGTTTTTGTTTGTTTTGTTTGGTTTTGTTAATCCTTATCTCTTTTTCAACTTTTTTCTCTGAATCGTGTCATAAGGGAGGTGTTTAAATTAATTTTGCAGTTTAGATGAGAAATCTGTGGCTGATGGGCGCTTTGGTAAGGAATTGTCTCACAGAGGTCGTATTTACAGCTTCGAGCCATCGATTGCAATGCGTTTTTTTTGTAGTTTTTTTTTGTTGGTTTTTTTGCCTCGGTGTCTCTCTTTCTCTTTTCTCGTTTTCGGCGCTGCGCTATCCCAAGGGTCCCGGTTGAACAACTTCAATTGAAATCAATTGTTTGAAGTATAGGCCTTGTTAAATAATATAGGATAAAATAAACGTAAAAATAGGGTTCATATGGTTTTTTGGTGGAATTGATTAGCAGAATTGTTAGGTTAAAAAAGGAGATAATGTTTCTAAAAAAATAACAACTCAAACTATACATTGAAAGCGGTACAACAAATGACATCGAACACTAATATGACAGAACGGCCCGAAAGCGGGTAAAAACCCGGCGTAGAAAACCGGTATACCGGAAAAATATACGCGTGTAATTCAATGGGATAGTAGCCCCGGAAATTTCGGGCCGAAATATATAAAAATTCTATTTTGGTCTCATAACTACAATTTACTATCAAGTAATTATAAAGAACTTTTGATCATTCATCATAGGGTTAAATTTTCCGATGTTTTTAAGGTTTTAAGAAATCGTTTATGAAAAGTTTTATAAAACGTTTGTAAAACGTTTGTTTCATTGAAAGTTTAATGAAAAGTTAAACGACCACTTTAATGTGGAGTCTTATAAAAATCAAGTACAGTCCTCCACCCATATAGGGCCTCGACCCAATATCGTCCTGGAAAAAATGTGACCTATTTGGGTAATTACGTCATTTTGTTACCTATTTGGGTGTTACCTAATTGGGTGGTGGCTGTAGGTATGCTTCAGCTATCCAGGGCCACCTCACATCATCAAACTTTGTTTAAATATTGTGCAGAAATCTATTACTATATAAAGATTTTATAATATAAAGAAAATAAACTATAGTGACGTGATATAAATTATACATATTATAAAAAAAAACGAAAAACCGGCCCAATATAATTGATATATGTTCACAACTATAACTGGATTGAAATCAAGGTCTCGGTGACTGTCACGAAAAGAAATGCGCTAATGGATGTGACCCGAACAACATAAGAACTGATTCCAAACCAATCTGAATCGACAGGCTGGAATTTTATGGACTATACATTTGTACGACTTAGAATAAATTCAAGAAAAAAAACCAGAGATGATTTATAACTGTACAAAATGTGTTCAAAGCGACATTTTTGCTAGAAAATATGTTTGAAATGTCATTATAATATCTAAATTTTATTACACAATTCATACAGACGGAGGCTTTATTTAGGAGTTATTAAGTTAAACTGAAATGCATTAAGGCGGTACATACCCTTTGTTTCCTAAAAGACAATAAAAGCGCTATACTACACGTTCTAAATCTTCGAATTAAAGATACTATCCTGTGTTTAATAGAGAGTCTTTTTGCGCATTGTTCAATAGTACTTGTGGCACCATGCTGCTGCTCATATTTACCCCACGTTGCTATCAAGTTGACAAAAATCGAAAATTATTATAGATTTATATATATATATATTATTATTATATAGATTATATCTAGATATAAAGGGTCTAGTGACCTTAGTAGTACTTCATAATGATTTTTTCCGAAAAAAACGACCCTTTTTAGGCGATCCAGACCCTTACTTGGCGATAGGACCCTTATTTGAAGGGCCATTATTTGAAGGGGATCCCCTGTAATGTGTATTGTTAGACAAAAAATGCTCTTTACACTTATTTTAACCCATTGATCTAATATAGTATAGTATGATTAGTAGTACATGTACAACAAAATATTGGTGCATTCTATAAGTAAAATGCTATTGTCAAAATATGACCACAAATTCATTATGAATTATTACTTTCTAATGCCCTTGGCCTAGTTTTCAATGTTACAGCTAGCCAAGCAGGATTAGAATCCGGTACGGTATTCAGAACTAAAATAAAATGCGGTTTGGTAAACCCCAAAAAGATAAATTAAAAAAGACTAAAAGTTATTTTTTTCTGGAAGTTTTAAAATTTAAAATTTAAATATGCGTTCCTTATTTCCTGCACTTTGTCCACTTTTATTGTCCCATTTTGTTAAATTCTATAAGAAAAATCTATTAAATATTACATTGTAATTAAGATTAGATAATAAATATACACATCTGATTCACCAGGTTTTACAATAAAAAAAAACCGCGGAATACCTGCGCAGGGGTAGGCAGCAAAGTGAAAAAAAATTTTAGGAAAAAATAAAAAAAGATATTTCAGCGGTTAAAAAACAAATTATCTTGTTTTTTTTATACTTTCAATCCATATTAATTTATAAAATGTTACAATAATAAACATAGTAAATTAATAAAATGAAAATCTGATAAAATAAATTTTCGAAAATAAAAATTTTAGAAACAACATAAAAACGAAAAATAAATATAACTTTCAAACATATAGTTTTGAGTAACATAACTTTGAAAATTAAAATTGTGAAGAAGCAATATAACAATTGGGAAAAACGTTAGTGTTTTTAAGTTTATCTGAAAATTACAAAATTTATATTTACAGAAAAACGTGGATTTATAAAAACAGATTTCAATATTAAGCACATAAAGGGTGCATATTTAATCTGGGATAAAAACTGGTCCAACTTTGAACACTTTTGTACTATCACATTATCAATTATTTTCAGGCCCGTGCTTCCTTGTATAATTAATTAACTCAAGCAGGTCAAATGAAGCATAATGGCGAATTCCAAACACGCACCACGTTTAGGGATGATTTGACATCGATTAACTCCCATATGCCACTTTGTTTGAAACACCAAATATATTGATGACGGAGTAAATTACTTTCTGATTGAGTTTTAAAAACTTTTTTTCTCTTTTTTTATCCTCTTCTTTGTCAAATATCGATAAAATTGGTCAAGAGTTAACAAAATAAATTGATTTGTTCTTNATTCACGAATAAACGTGGATTTATAAAAACAGATTTCAATATTAAGCACATAAAGGGTGCATATTTAATCTGGGATAAAAACTGGTCCAACTTTGAACACTTTTGTACTATCACATTATCAATTATTTTCAGGCCCGTGCTTCCTTGTATAATTAATTAACTCAAGCAGGTCAAATGAAGCATAATGGCGAATTCCAAACACGCACCACGTTTAGGGATGATTTGACATCGATTAACTCCCATATGCCACTTTGTTTGAAACACCAAATATATTGATGACGGAGTAAATTACTTTCTGATTGAGTTTTAAAAACTTTTTTTCTCTTTTTTTATCCTCTTCTTTGTCAAATATCGATAAAATTGGTCAAGAGTTAACAAAATAAATTGATTTGTTCTTGAGCAGTGCTTTAGTGGTATTCATTAGTGATTAATTAATTAAGTTGAGGAAAAAAGTTTTGTTATACCAAAGCTATTTCGACACATTTTTTATAAAATTTGTAAATATTGTAAAAATTCTAAAATATCCGTTGAGAAAATTTCATTCCAAAAAGGTTATCGTCATTTAAATTCGAACAGCTGTGTAGTGGTAGGAACAAATAGGCCGAATTAGCCGATAAAAATGAAGTCACACTCTTAGTCCGCTTTGCGGGGCTGTTCTGGCATGGGATCCATTTTAAACGCACTGTCTGCGTTTTGAGCTAACACATACATGTTGCGCCGTTACCATGCATATTTGCGGTTTACAAAAAAAAAAAAATTAGCCTGCCTGCTAACGGCGCACCCTGTGTATCTTTATCTTTCGCAAAACATGGTTAAAATGACGAAAGATAACGGAAAATAGGGTCAAAAATAAAAGATAAACCTACAATGTGTAGACGTATTGTTAAAATTACGTAGGCGATGTAAGATAATGGAAATAGGTATTACGTAACTGGAACATATTCCGCAATAAGTGATTTTTTAATAGATAGTCCAAATCATACATATACGTATACAGTTTTTTCTATGTAAAATAACTGCTGTCTGTATCGTGTAAATTATGAAACAACAAGCAACAGATAAATAATATACAAAAAGATGTACAAAGTAGTGTAAATGCTTGTAGGTATATAATTGTGTACATGTTTGCGCGTGTAAATGTTCAGGTAGCAATATTATTTAAGATTGCATCAGTAACGTCTTCAATTTGGTCATCCTTCTCCGACTGGTCAAGTTGCCAGAAAATCGTCTCTCTCAGTACGGCAAGGAAATAGGATTTGTTCTCCGCCGTACGAACCCCTTCTGACGTATACAAATTATTAAACGCAATTCTAAAAACAAATACAAGTTACAGATAATTACCGCATTTTCAAGATGGCCCCT
>SCLG01000029.1:1114389-1142284 GCA_004367875.1 Oikopleura albicans
TGATGAAGAGGACCGGGAACCACCATGTGATTCAAATCCATGTGGAAATCTCACATGTATAGACCTGACATCAAACGGTACAGTCTGGGAGGCCGAAGCGTTTGCCGATTTGCTGTGGGATTTATACGAACTTGAGTATAATAATGAAACAGAAGGATACGAATGCCTACTGCCGTGTGATATGCGACCGTGTGCAGTCAAGGGTTCAAAAATATACATCTATTCGGACGTCAAGAGGGTTTAACCCAATGAATTCACCTCCTGCAATGTTATGTTGTCTCGGGTTGTCTTATAGACTTTCTTCTTCGAAATTTATTATAAACAGTTATTCCTTTATTCAAATTTAAAGCGAAATTTGAAAAATAATATGGTAAAACATAAGGGCGCAGGGGCCTTATATACGCGGAAAATTTGCGTACTTATGTATGAAGACTAAATCCGTTATCCGTTTTGATTTATCACAAACGGTTCTCGGTTTATTTGAATTTAAAGTTTAAGTGGGTAGCTAGCTACCCAATTTGAGTATCACAGTTAAATTGTCTATTCTAATACCAAAACAAGAAAATGGCTAACACCGCGCGGCGGGTCCCCGCCCTACTCACTCCATAAAAACTAGAAATGTTGAAATTTTCACAAACCGGTTTTTGAACCCAGATGTAGCGTTCAACGCCACGTGTCTTGACTTAACGAATAACGGTAAAATTTGGGACGAATCGACGTGGATTCAATTGCTTGCTGATGAGTACGCTATGGAATATGACCCTAACTCTGAGGGTTACGAGTGCTTACTCGATCCCCCATGTGATAGTGCACCTTGTGATGCGTTGAATCTAACTTGTATCGACTTAACCGCTAACGGTACCAACTGGAACGAAACCTATTGGGAAAACTGGTTTGGAGAGGAGTATGATATGGAATATGACAATTCAACATACGGATATCAATGTATTGATCCATTCCGACCGCCGCCGTGTTGGGAAAATCCGTGCGAAGATATCAAGGACGCAATTTGCTTGGATCCAACATTAAACGGCACCATTTGGAATGACACGTATTGGGCCGAATGGCTCTGGGAAAACTACCGTGTGGAATATGACAATAGCACCGAAGGATACGAATGCTATATTGAACCACCACAGCCATGTGAAGTCATGATTTGCAATAAATTTGAGGTAATTATTTTGGGAATTTTTGATTTTTTTGAAAAAAATGTCCCTTATTTGATGAAAATTGTCCTTACTTAGCATCAATTTTTTTCTAAACGCCCCGCATTTTTTACTTAGCTATTCTGGCCCTTTATTGAGAACTGTCCCTTACTTGGCGGCTCCGTGTAATTGTATTATCTTAAGGCCTGTACCGAGACAGATCTCGAGGGTGACTGGATCTTCGCCCATGGATTTTGGAGTCAATACAGAGGTGACTGCGTCTTTGATCAAAAACTTTGCTACACGCCGATTGGGGAAGCCGAAAATCCCGTACCTAGTCAAAAATTCCCCGTTCATTGGAAAGGTGCAAAACCGTCCTTTTTGTGGAGTCAATTGCATATCACAAGCGACAACAACAAACTTTTACGATACAATATGAAAAATACGGAGAAGCAGCTGGTCACTGACATTCGCCAAAATGGATACATTGGATTTATGTATTTCAGCCAGAAAAACTGCGGGCCCGATTTTTTGAATGCCGTCATGGATTATCGAGTGCACTTTAGAATAACAGATTTTAGTCAAATGTAAGTTTTGGAGCAAAACAGCCGTGAAATGGCTTTTTTAGAGCAATTGTAAGTGATAAATTTTCACGAAAAGATTTTTTGGCGAATTTTTGGACGAATTTTTTTGACGAATTTTTTTGACGAATTTTTTTGACGAGTTTTTTTACGAATTTTTTTGACGAAAACTTTTTGCGAAATACGGTTTCCGCGAAGAACCACAAATTTCAGCAAATCATGTGATTTGAAAAAGTATTTCTGACATAATTTTGCGAGATACGTTTTTTGCGTAAAATTTTTCGGCATAAAAACACAAATGGCTTTTTTGCGAAAACTATTTCTGCAAGATACCGCGTTGTCTCAAGTTAGGTACACCCTGAGTGTTTACTCATCGTGGGGTAGATTATAGTAAAAATGGAATTATTAGAAACAACTTTATCAAAAATGGACCTTGGACGTATCGGGTTTTACGTCATTATACGTTTATACAGAAAACAAACTGAAGGTTTTAAATCATATCATTTGTTTTTGGAGTTTCCGGTTTAAAGAAATTTCAATATAAACATTCCATTTTAGGTACGAAATAGCGTACAGATACAAGCGAAAAGCAGGAGCCCGATCCGGAGTTGTTCTTCAATTCCGTCAACACACCGCAATCGACTGCAAGTCACAAACGCCTCCTTGTGTCCAAAAATACACTGACATGGGTACAGCGGCCCATGATCAATTTTTGATCGAAGTCATTGGGCAAGAGGGCGTCGATTTCAACTACAAATCCGATTGGTACACTTGTCATTCAAAAGTCTAGGGATCGAAATGTCAATTACAAAATCACACTAGCAATCAAAATGCCATGTGATTTTTGCGTGATTGCGATTAAAAATCACTCCACATTTTTGTGAATTTAGTCGGTTTTTGGAAATCTCATTCTGATTTTTGCGTGGTTCAAACTCACAACCACAGTGTTATTTCCGCGTGATTGTGATTGAAAATCCCCCAATCACACCAACATTACATTTTTGCGATTTTAGTCGGTTTTTAGGAATCACAATGAAATTTTTGCGTGATTATGATTCAAACGAGATTTTGTACTTTATTAAATTTTGCAATTCATCTTATTTTCTGAGCGTGCCTGAATTGTGGCCAAAAATCACACGTTTTTTTTCATCCCCGCAATAGTCGCCCTCGGCTCAATGAGGCAAGAATATGGCGTTATTGACCAAAATTCACAGCCAACATTTACGGAAGAGCCGCTCTGGGAATATCCGGTTTATAATTTTAATTCGACTTATAACTTTGCCCAGTGTGCCTCACATAGCTATACATTTTGGTAAATGTAAAAAGGTAAACGAAATAACACCGTCCGTAGACTACTGTATGCGAAGTTAAGTCATTATAATATAATCTGTATTTAACAATTACTGTATTTGTATATTCGAAATTGTTCAGATTAAATAACAAAAATTCATCTGGTTAGTTAATTGAAAAAATGGCCAGATTGGCTGGAAAACGGGAATTTTTTGTCAAATTTTTACGAAATTTCCATAGTTACTATCATCAGGGGTCGGCATAAGTCAGAAAAAAATGAGCTGTACTGGGCTGTCCTCTCGGGCTCGAAAAAAAAATCTCAAGCTCAAACATAAAAAAGAACTGCGCAGCGCAGTCTGCGCTCAGCTATGCTGGGCTGTGTTCTCGGGCTTGAAAAAAAAGTTGCCTCGGCTGCCCAGTTCACGGGAACTGGGAAGGCCAGCTGGCTGTTGCCGAGCCCTGACTATCATATGACACCAATGGAAGTTTCTCGGCTTTTACCGTGAAATTGTAGGCATTTTTCAGGCGTTATAAAATCGTAAAAAAATATTTCAACGCGAAGATAACTGCGCCGGTTAATATCTGAAAATTTGAGTAGGCATACAGTCCGCCGTGGCGCAGACTAACTGCATTTTGCGGACATTTACTTTAATACAGCGTTATGCTAAAAACTATTTTGTATACTAAAAATGTTCCTATTTAACGTCATAAGGTTAAATTAATCAAGAATATTTCTGCGGAACTTTTTTTTTATAAATTACTTTGTAGTTATGGCAATTACATTTTATGTATAACAATGAACATTTCGTGAGTTTAAAAAATGATGTACGACGCTTTGTAAAATTGTACATTGGGACGGAAATACATGACATCTCGAAAACAATATTTTGCTTTAGCCGTATGTATTTTTATGAAATTCATTTATTAGACAATCGTTGTTAGTATGTCGATTAGGGCTCAATAATCGGTACACAACATAATAGGCAGTGCGAACTAAATGGGCGCAAAGGGGTTAACAAATTGGAGTTCACAGTATTTTAGTAATCCAAGTTCTATTATCCACGTTCAATCTTAATTGTCTCGCGCTGCAAATTTTGATTGGCCGCGTTAGCATAGCAACGCGAAAAACAAATAACAATTTCTTCCTTTTTGTTGTTGCGCGGACAATTCCAACCAGAGGTCGGCACTTTTTGACCCTACCCTGATTGGACCCGAATGGACCCGATTGGACCCTAATTTTTTAGGATAGGGTCCACTCTAATTCTGCCATGGTCCAGTAGGGTCCAATTAGGGTCCAATTCGGGTCCATTAGGTGTGGTTTGGGTCCACTTTTTTTACAATTTTTGCCGACCTCTGATTCCAACCTAATATTTTCAGTGGTAATGTAAGTATTGATTTAAATGTTAAATCGCTCAATGTTAATTCTTAATTCGGTTATCCGGATTCAGACGGTGCTACTTTATCATACGTTTATGTTAGTTCTGGGTAAGTAATTAATAAAACGAGTGGTTAGAAATGCTTGTATGCGCAAGTACGAGAAAAAGGCAGTGTTTTCAGAAAAGGTTGAATTTTGACTTGTATTGACCCTGCTAATTGGACTGGCTACGCTGGACGTCTCTAATATGAGTAAGGACTGTATAAGCCAATGAAACACATAGGTCAAGCTGGGCAGCGTTTTGGCATCATTAACTGCGGGTTCGGTACCGCATAGTAGAGCTATTTCTATACCGTGTCACATAAGTTCTTCTTTATTCAATCGGGCCACCCATTCCTCAAAAACGTTGCAGCTCTTAAATTCAAGCTCAAAATTGATGACGTTGCTGACAGTAAAAATTATGATTTTTTATGAGTTACCTTAGCACCTCGTATGTTTGCATCCACGTGGACATATTTGCCCGTGCTGCGACTTGTTGATTCGAGGTCTCTTTCCAACAGTTTTCCAGCGTAGCGACTGCCCCGCAGTTGACGATTGCGCATAATGGGCTGGCCTTTCACTGGATTTACGACCGCTTTAAAAATGACCATAATACTCGGCAGGGATGAAAATGGCGGTGGGTAATTTTCATTTTTTGTATAGTGGACCACAGCGGGGTTCGAGACTCGCTCACAGGTTCAAATAATTCTTTTTGTTTTAACCGCCGAACACATAATTTTCACTATTTTGTTTATCTATTATTTCTGACCCCGCACAGAAGTCTCAAATGTCCCTATACAAAATAACTAAAGTTAACAAATGTTATTTCCGAACCCCGCACAGCGCGCCGAAATGACTGCATATTTTGGTAAGCGGTGAATGTAGTTTGCCCAACATACCGGACAATAAAACATAAAAGAATGAGCATAATCGCACATCCAATTAAGACGTTTAAATGTGGCGCTATTTCAAAAAACAGTTCAACGCCTTCGCGAATATCATATGTGAAGCAAGAAAGAAGTACTACGAATATGACAATGCAGGCTAACTTTGTGTAGCTGAATGTAATAGTATTACAATGATGCAGAGTTTAATTCTTACTGAAAATATCGTATATACGAACTTATAATTTATAAGTTATAAAGGCCTTATCATATACGGCATTTTAAAGGCCGTGTATGAGCTCAACCTGACACTAGTTTCACATCTTTCAGAGGCACAAACGTATTTTCTCGGATTTTTTAATTTCGATTTTTAACGGATTTTCTCGGATTTTTCAATTTCGATTTTAAAAATAAAAAATCAAGGTCATGAAACTCGGGTGGTCACTCTTTTTTCGAGTTTTTTTTTTGCCGATATTTTGTACAATGAAAACGATTAAAATATCTTGAAAATTATAAAACTACTTCCCCTTTGAAATTAGATTTTTGTCAAGTTCAGGGTTCTGTGGGTGGTATATGACACGAGTAACCGCCCAATATTGATTGTTATTTTTTGGTAAGGCTTTATGGTTTCTAAGAAATTTGAACTCACCACTTGAACATAAACTTGAAAAAAAACCTTCAAAATCATAAAAAAAAAATATTGCAGCTAGACCTTGAGACACGGATAGACTTCCAATGCTTGTTTGAAAAACGATCTATGAAGAAGCTCAAAATGTCCAAAATCGTTTAACAAATTGACCATATTGATTATGCAGCATAAATATGAAAGCACGATGAAGCGACTCAGCACAAAGTAAACATTAGGGTTGTAGGAGCAATGTGTTCCAATGTATCCAACAAAATAACTGAATGATGTTGCTAGACAGAGTACATGATCAAGTGGAATTCGACTTACACAACCCTCCGGATACCGAATAGCGAGACTTGTTAACTAAAAAAATAATAATGAAATAACATTTATTTTGCTGTATATACACCGTAATGAGTAAGCTCTAAATAAGAGAAAAAATAATGGGAAAATAATTGGGGAATAAACACGGTAGTTTATGGTTTATAGCTCACCACTAAAACAAATGTGACGCGGACAAACAATGTCTATGAATTCTTAGACAAGATAAAACTGTCAGCCATAGTCGTCTTGGATAAAAATATACATTATGCCTGGGCTGCCTAGTTATCTGTTAGATTTTTCTATTCGTGTTGTTTTACGAATTCGTGTTGTTCTACACATTTCTAGCACACAATCCTACTCAGCGTTTTACATAAATTACCGCCGTTTTTTCTTTAGTATTTTTTAGATAGCCAAACTCGAGTTTCTTCCGCACGTCAAAAACTCGAATACTGCCATCTAGAAGATGTGAGAGAAAAGATGGCGGAAATTCATGTAAAACGACGAGTAGCTAGTTCTCTTATGTACTGTGGACTTATCCGGCACCATTTTATTGGTAAAATTATAACATAACAATATGCATAGGGGCCGTAGGCTACGGCCCATCATCCAAAGTAAACCTCTGTTGTCACTTATGATTCTACGTACCTGTAAGGAACAATCTATCGTTGTGATACAAAACCAGACGCTTAAAGCGACCGCTAATCCGGAAAAGTACACTGGGTCAAACATAGTCATTGAGAAAACCGCCAGTATGCAAAATGAACTTATCCAATTTTGAATACACCGAGTTGCTGGTAACCGTAAAAAGGCATCGATTCGCCAGATTTTATACATAAATGGTTGTAGGTGCCTCTTTGAAGGAGCTGAAAATAATGTAACCCATATAAAGGCCATAATATTGCTAGTATGACAAATGATATACAGGGTTCCTCAAAGTAAGGGCCTCAAAGTAATGGACCTCAAAGTAAGGGTCGCTTTTTCAAAAAGGGCCATCTTTTGGCATATTTTTTAAAAATTTATTTCTCAAGTATGAGCTTCTCAAGTATAAGCTTTCTCAATGTAAGGGATTTCTCAAAGTAAGGGCTGTTTTTTGGCAGTTTTGAAAACCAAAAAGGTGATTTGTTAGTTTTAGATTACGTTTGGGTTTAATTGACAGCTCTAATCTTGCGTTTATTCTTGCTAGGCCGTTCAATGAATGTGAGTTTTTGCGCTAGAGGCGGTATGATCGATGCACCAATTAGTTTGATAATGGCCGTTTCGCGAGATAACTTCGAATACCAAATATCCGCAATGACATCCTGACAAATATCTAGGGCGAAAATCGAACTCAATTGACATCGAAATGCCATGTCCAAAACGGACATGTTGCTCCATTCGGGATTTGATTTTCGCAGAATCTAACAAAATTATTAAAAATTTCTTATTTTTATAGCTAGTTTTTAAAAGGCTCTGCAAGACGTTGGATACAAAAGTCAACGGTACCATGGTTTCACTGGTGTCGAAAACCTTTTTCTGCCAAATTTAAGCAAAATCTAAGAAACCAGAAATTTTACCGGTTTTTCAACTTTCCGATCGGTGAGAATTAACCAGTTTTTTTTCAGAAACTTGAGGAGGGGGCTTCAATATTGGTTTTGTCCTTCGAGGCCTCTCATACTCATTTGGCAAGTGTAGGTGTTTACAATGTTTACAATTTCCTTCAATTGACGAAAAAACAACTCGTGTGCACACCCTGCCCCTGGGAGTTAACTGATGTGTTATTAAACGATTTCTCTGCCGAGAAAGTAATCCATGTTCAAAACGGAAATGTTGCGCTATTCTGGATTTGACTCAGTAAGTACAAAAATGGTTATGATTACCAAAGTCTACCGCACTTGAACAAAACCACATTACCTTTTTCGTTTCCCTTGGATTATATGATGTACATTGGTCGATTAAACTAAGCACGGCACTCTCCATTGCAATACTGTCCTTTTTATATTCATTCCTTTTTTGAAGTTACAAATGACATTTAACAAGAAATTTTATGTAAGGCAATTAACAGTAACTAAGACGTTTTTTCACAGCTCAAAAAAATCTTAGTCATAATTTTCAAATTTATGGTGCATCGCAGGTTTTCGGAGAAAATGTTTTTGGGAGAAAGACCACTGAAGGCCTCTCAGGAAAAGCTAGGGTTGCAAAAATCGTTTTGTCGTTTTGACGTTTGTCAACACTCGCTGCTTGTCGATTTTTGTCGCTTCTCTTGAGGCGCCTCTAGTGGTCTTTTTCGGAAAAACGTTTACTCCTTATACCCGCGATGCCGGGATAAGGTGCACAAGTGGAAAAAGAGGAAACCCGTAGGCGGAAACCTCTGTACGTTTGGTCATACAAGTCGCAAGATAAGCCAATTTCGGTAAGATAACTAGTGGTAAGATAACTAGTGGTAAGATAACCCATCTGGCGGTTTTTTGAGATATGAAAAATTTTAAAAATAATGGGAAGAAAAAAAATTGTATTTTGATGAAATTTGAAAAAAATGGAAAAATTCAAAATAAAGTGAAAAAATAATTTTTTTTCTCTCCGACTTGCAATCGACTTTGTTATTCTATGTTGGTTTTCAGTGTTACTTCATTTAAACAAACATCCGGGAGTCGTGCTCGAGGTTTAAAAGAAATTTCTAATATTCTCAATTTCTATCTTAAAATTTCTCTTTTAAATTAAGTATTTGTAACTTCGTTACCTCAACACGTTTACTTTTCGAATAATGCAGGTAAATGCGGTAAGTGTTGCGGAAATTGGCATATTTTTGTCAGACCCAAATTGTTGGTACTTGCATAAAAAGGACAGACACTTCTTGCGTTTATGCATTAGGCACCAGAACAAAAGAAGTTTCATGGGATACAAAATAACTTTTTGATCTTTTTCGTCCATTAAACTTGGACCAAAAACATCGTATTCAAGGGTTTTGGTTAAACTGTAAAAAGGCTATTGTTCTCAAAGATGGTTTTGCGTGGGAAAAATCAACTCTCGATAATGTTTTCGGGAAATAATCAGCCCAACTGGATTTGTATCATCATGATTTAAACAAAGGCAATATGCCCGAAACATACATGTAAATATTTTTACCAATGAAATTTCGGACAAAAAATGTTAAAAGTATTCTATTAATTCTTACATGGTATTCTATTAACATTTTATTAGTATTTTTGGAACACGAATAATTGCAAATTTCTTGTGACTATTTATTCTGTGAAACACCTTCAGTTTGAGGAGCTTGAAAGTCATTTTCTAATTTGATGATAAGCAATCTAACGATCAAGATAAGTAAGGAGATAAAATAAGACCTTAGAAAGGAAAATTAAAATTTTAGAAGGAATTTTTCTTCAATAGGTATATTTTGAGATTCAAGTATCCACAAAAATATCATTTTAGAGCCTTGATACAGCCTTGTAGTATAAATGCAAATATTTTTTGTTATTTGTTAAGGGGAAATTAATTAGAGGCCCTCATGTTTATGAGAAATAACTCCAATACAAAAATCGTATGTTGTAATTTTTAAAATTTAAGCTAGCTTATTATGTTAGGTTTTTTATTTAATCAATTAAATAAGGTATTTTCTGATTAGAGTAACAAGAAAACCAATTAGTAATTATTATTTTTTTTAAATTTCGCAATTCTAAAACCTAGTTTTGGCTAAAGTAACAGGCAAAAACTTGATTTCTCGAAAAGTAACACTATTTTAACTTTTTGTAGATTTAACCTACGCCCTACATGCTTAAAGTAACACTATTTGCTTCAAGTAACAGTTTTCTTTCCATTTTGGTGTTATTTTGAGCTGGTAGGTGGTGTATATTTTCTTTAAAACTTACAATTTAGTTGAGTTAACAAAGTTTTTTTGGCGGAAATACACTTTTGATGAAAATAGCTAACGTGTTCGGATTTGCCACTTATCAATCAAAAGGGGTTATCTAAAATAGCCCTGACTTAGTGCGTCTTGAAGGGAAGTAACATCACATTGATAGGCCGTCTGTCGCATTAGGGACGTTTTACATTCCCTCCATAAATTTACAAAATGGTATTTCGTACAGAAATCCAATGTGGAAAACGAGTCTATTATAAAGGCTCACGTAAATGTTCCCACAGGGGGAAGCGTAAATGTTCCCACAGTGCAACTCCCCCTTTTAGATGAAATTAACACCCCAGATTTAATTAAAAATTTAACATAAGCCATCTTTTAATAAATAATTGACGGCTGTCACATTATCATTTTGAAGCGCATCTCCGAGCAATTGCATTTTTTCGCCCACTGTAAGATTGCGCCGTGCAAGCCAAGCTGATACGTTAGATTCTGTTGTTTTTAACGCGCACTTAGCTAGGGTTTGAAAATAATTCTCGCCTGAGAATTCCAGATCCGCTCTTTAGGGCTGCTTTATCATGAAATTGGTAAGATTGTCTATTCAGGACGGTTTTTACTTTATTATTAACCTTTGACTTTTGAAAAAGATTTTGCGATCAAAAATGTTTACGACCAAAAAATTCGCGCCCAAAAATGTGAAAAACTTCACGGTACATGTCAGGATAAGTTTTCTTATGAAGCTTACTTTTTTCTACCATTTTTTAATCAACAAATATTACTTGTGAAGTTATCGGGTCAATTTTTCAAAGCAAAGATTTAGTCCAATTAACTGTTTATTTTAGAAAAATGAAGATTTCTCACCCTGCTCTTTAAAACCTTATGTACAGCTTCACCTTGAAGATTATTCAGCAAATTTAATAACGCAATCTCTAAATTGTCAAATCCATTCCAAACGGAAATACGAGAATTACACTTTCCAAGTGATTCGAAGATGCTTGAATAACGTTTATCCCAGATATCATCTGGGAAATTTTTAGTGAATAGTGTTTTAAGATGATCTTCCGAAAATGTTGTATTATAAAGTTTATTGAAATCTGTGAAGATGGTGAAATCGTCTTCTTCCTGAATGAACTATAGAAAGATGACAAAGAATGAGGATATGCTGCATATCATATGCAGCTTCATACGCTAAGGTGAAAAAAATGGCTCTGCCATTGTACTCAGAACCAAAAAAGGGATTGTAGTTGGCTAATTCAGTTTTTCACTAAGTTGAACATATCACGTAATAAATGACTCATAAGGTCATTTTTTTTTGTTTTTAAGGCAGTTTTTCCCGGAAAATAGTTTTGTCTCTTTTTGACAATCACTTAGCAAAACTGTTAACTTGAAAAAATGCATATAAACTTTAGTCAGTATTTTTCATATTGAACTTATAACCACTTTTAAACATCTGTGATTTAGAAGTTAAACTTTGTCACCTTTCAAGCATGAATTGGAATTTGTCGAAATTGTTTCGATAATTTGTAGCAAAGAATTCCAGCTGCTCTTTTTATAACAGTAAATAATTGGAATATCATCGGGATAACACGATTTTTCTGGTTCACGTTGGATGACATAATATGCATGAGCTGAGTAAGGTTCAATAAATAAATTGTTTTGGGAATAAAGTACAAAAAAATATTTTGTCAATTCTCTCAGTACGAATATTCTAAACCGAAATATTCTTAATAAAAAAGTTCTAAATTAAATTTTTCTAAAGAAAAACTTTCTAAGTTAAATTGCTCTAAATCAGTGTTACGAAAGTTGGCCAACGGCCGATTTTTTCCCAACGCCCAATGCAAGCGTTGGCCAACGCTCAAATTTTCCCAACGCTCAACGCAAGCGCTCAACGCCCAAGGTTTCCAACACTGGCTCTAAATCATTAGGCTTTTAATAAGAATGTTCTAAATTCTATTTTTGAACGGATTTACTATTTTTGAGCGTTATGTTGAAAAAAATGTGGTATAAAATTTTAACTCCACTTAAAAACACTTCATCACAAATTCCTTTACAGAAAGAATACAGGAAGCAAAAAAACAATAATAAAACACTGTCTGGATAATAAACATTTAAAGTCTCCCAGACATGATTTTAAAGCGCTCTAAATTTTAGAGTCTGTAAAACATGTCATTATTTCGAACCCATAACTGGCGCAATATCTTTCTCCAAACCACACTGGCTTTTTCTATTTATTCGTTACCCAATGCATTGATAGCCCTTTTAGAATTGTAGGTCAGCAAGTTTTCGGTACAAGATAAACTTTGTTTCTTGTGTATTTGAGATTTATCCAGAAACTAGCCGTTTTTTAAATATACGTTTAGTAAATTTTGCATTTCTTAACGAGGGACCGTGCACATGTTTCGAATAATCATACAGAGTTGTGGGACTAAACAAGTTGTTAAAAGAACGTGGTTCACATAAACCGTAAATAACGTCTTTGAGATCATAAAATAATAATTATAAACATGTTTAGTAAACAAATAATCTTCTTTGAAAGTTCCCTCGTTCTCTTTGCATAATTGGTGCAAAATTTTGGAACGATGAACAATTTGACTCTCAACCCTAACCTTGTAATATTTGAGTTATAAATTGCTTGAAAATTAATTGCGAAGTTCATAATTCTGATAATAGTTACCCAGGATAGCCGGATAGCGGGTTTTCGACCGGTTAAAGGCACAGTGCGTAGTCGTTAAATAATGTTATCTCTGCAAAAATTGGTCCAAAAGGGTATTTGATTTAACTTATTACTTAAGTAATTAAACTTTATTATAATAATAAACAATGTATCCTTTTTGATTTTGGTTATGTTCATGTTGATTTTTATTCAATTTTAATTATTTATTATAATTTTTTTTGTTTTTGGTATTTATTTATATTGATCTTTATTCAATTATAATTAATTATAAATTAAATATTATTAAAACGATAGTAAGCATGTTTATTTTTCAATAAGAGTTGGGCGTAAAACGTTGTGCCACACAATTACTGAAACTTTTGAATTTCAAACTCTTAATTCTGCTTTTTTTTGTAAAAATAATACAGTTAAAAAATCTGTACGACTTTTACGAATTCCGAAATACCAATGTGTGTTGCAATGCAAAACAGTTTGATAAGCATCAAGTAAGTTCTTTGGATAGCCACTACGTTTCCATTGTCTAACAACGTCTATTATTTTACAAAAATTCAGGTTAAACGGGGTTATTAGGTTTATCTTAAAACTATGTCAACATTGTTTGATGGACCGGTAAGATTATTATGTAAAACTGAAGTCCTTTGTAAGTTCGTTTTAGAAGTGCCAGAAAACGACGCCACAATGTTATTTTAGATTTTGACCCAAAAGTCGCATTCTTACAGTACTAATACTGTGATCCTTTCATTTAAAAGATTAACAGCCATTGAAATACTATAATGGACTTTAGTTTTGTACTTTATTGTTTCTAGTAGGTTTTTAAAGCCAGATTATCGTATAATCAAATACGGACCTGTTCAAGCAAAATAAACATGCCAGAGAAGATTGCCAATTTTTCGCGTACTTTACTTTAAAGGTCACTATCAGCACTATTTTCCAAGTTTAACTCACGCATATCTAATTTGATAGAGGGCTAAAAACGCGCGACCAAAAAAAACCTTAACCTAACTAACTATAAGTCTATAAAAAGGTTAATGCGATATTTTATTAGCGTTAGCGCACTGTTACGATAGGCAGGGACCTTTTTGAAAGACTTTTCTATGCTTCAAAATTTGTAATTTTTGGGAACGAATCCTTAAAACTTCTGGTACATCTTCTGGTAGAATAACAGTGGAATAAACTGGTGGATACCATACCATTCTGCCGTCGAAGACTTGAGCTGCACGCGCATCCTAGTATGATACTATTGATATAATATTCTCAAATTTTAATTTAATTGTTAATGTATTACAAATGATTATTCTTGATTTTATGTTCGAATTACAGAGATTTTAAATTTGAAAAAATTGTCACAATAAAACGGAAAAATATACCGTATTATCACTTTAATATTTTCCCCGCTTAATCCACGCGGTGTCCCGATCCATTTACATACATACATATTTCGTCCATGGCGCGGGACACCAAGTGGATTTAGCTGGAAAGAAACTAAAAATTTATTGTAGTAATTTATTCACTAAGTTAACTTAGCAAAAAGGGTTCGGAATAGGCTCATGGGAATAAGAACAATGTCTTAAAATATAAATTACTTTTGAGTTAACCAGAGCAATAACATGTGTGGAATTATCAACAAGTCGTTCATATTGCCGCGTTAATAATCCAAGCTCTCGCGCATTATTTGACAAACCGTCTGTCAAGATCCAAGACGTCCACTATGTTCATGGTTGGAAAAACAAAGCATCGTAAATGCAAATTAAAGTGACAAGTTATCATTCAATGAAGTCAAATTTCGTAATGACTTCACATTTACGAACAGCTAAAGTTTGTTGAAAAAACTTATCCGTTTTTAGATCGACAACCAGCGGTTAAATCTGACAAATGTTTGTGTGTTTGTTTTTTAATACTAATTCGAAGAAGCTTCCGACAACCAGCGGTTAAATCTGACAAATGTTTGTGTGTTTGTTTTTTAATACTAATTCGAAGAAGCTTCCGTTAACCAGAACCTAATAAAATTTTGTTTTAAGGAAAAGCAAGTAAACAAAAAATGATCTTATTTTACAGTTGTGGTTTGATCTACAGGACCAAAAACTTCCATTTTATCGTTTTATCTCAAAGACTACAGTCACCGGTTAGTGAATGTCTAATTTAGACTTATTTTAAAAAAGTCCCCCAGTGGAATTGTTTGCATAAACGTGGATTATAAAACTTGACTTTCTTTATCAAAACCCATCTATTTTTTTCAAAAAGTGAAGCACTGTGGTCGGTGATCGAGCACCGATCCAAGTGCCTCGTTATCTGTGCAAATCAAATGCAAAAAAGTGAACGATAACGACATAGTGCGTAGAGGAAAATGAGCCATAAAATTGCGGAACAAACGAAAGATAACGGGTCGAACGGCACAAATTTAAAGAGGAGGGGTGCAGCTGCGTTATAACGCAGCATAACGGCGTACCTGGTGTATATAGAAAGTTGTAGTGATTCGTTTAAGAGTTCAGAATCGAAATTAGATAAATTGTCATTATGCCAATTTTTACTACTAGTAACCTAAGGTGAAAAATGCTGAATCGCATACTCAAGCTTTCAAATTAGTTTGAACGCCCTCCAATTCAAACCGCGCCCACCCTATATGCCCATATACCGCTCCTTTAGAATTAAATTTGACGCAAAAACTCTCCAAACACGTATTGGTTGAGGGTGTCTGATCCAGCTGTAAAAATGTTTTATAGCCTGCAGAAACAGCATAAAACCGTCCTCAAAACGTTTATCCTTTGTCCAATTTGGGGTTTTAAACTTTTAGTTTTGAGTCTTATCACGCATTGATCCATTTCTGGTGAGTGCCAAGACAAGTTCATGTTCTCAATATTAAACTCACTCCCAAAAAATACATAAAAATCGATTAATGACAACCAATCTTAGCGGCTATTTGATAAAGCTTCTCAATGTCAATTAATGCGTCGCCAACAATATCAAAAATAACATCGGGCAAAGTATTGGCTGTCCAAACCGAATTTCAACTTCTTTGCCGTTTTCGAGAGAGCCTAGGATTGTCACAAAAATTTAGATCTGATTATTTAGTGTACAGATTCCGGTTTTGAAGCTTATCCGTACGGCGGCACTTTCACCGATAATTTGCAAAAAAAAAACGAGTTTTTAGCCGGTTTTAACTGAAATTGCCAGTTTTTGACTAGTTCTAGGGCAAATTTGGGCTAGAGAAACCAAATCTGAAACTAATTTTTGGAAAAAAAACTATCGTTATTTTCACGAAAATCGTTTAAAAAGGTGTTAAACGTAATTATTATTTTTCGGATTACGTCAAAACATATCTTTTACAAAAAAATATTCTCATGACGACTTTCGTGAATCGATTTGGACAGCCTAGCAAAGGGACATCCCAAGCGTTTTCGAGCTCGTCCCACCAAGGAAACTCTTCGGTACCAGACTGATTAACTACATAACGTCCGCGACAGCCCAATGACTTAAATTCGACTATTGAAGCAATGCTAAATTTAAATTTAGAACATGTTCAATGGAAGTGTACGATGGTGGTATGAACTGTCCAAACGTTTTCTCATAAACTGTTTTTCATTTAACACTTACACTCCCGTTTTTCATCTTCTGTTGCGCTTCCGACAGTGCCGTCTGACTCAGGCCGTGTCTAATTATTTCAATTATTCAATAAAACTTAAATGATGAAAACGATTTTGTATATTTATTGGTATTATTAGACACGGTCACTTTTGCGCATCATTCAACAAGTATACCAGTATTAAAACCGGTAACCGACGCATATCAACCGGCGATTGACAACCGCATACAAAAACACGGTCGAGTATAATTCTCTTATCACACTCTTATCACACCATATGGCACTGTCGGGAGCACAAGAGTTGAGTAAAAGTAATTTCTTATTATATTGATTAGTAAAAAAGAAGCACGTGTAAGTTACACGGTGTAACAGTCCTCTTTTTCATCACGTACGGCCTGGACTGAATTGGTGACAGTACAAGTATTTTTTAACTCAATAATAAACGGAGAAAATGACGGAAAGTTCATACTGTCTCGTACCAAAGCTATGCATAAAGCCAATTGGCAAAAATTAAATCACTAAATTAAAATCAATTTTGACCAACCTCTTGCGCTTTGAAGGCTTCTGTTCTATTTCAACGGTTCCGATGCCACGTGTATCTGCAATCGAATTTTTCATTTGTCAAATATATAAAAGCCTTACGTGGTAATATAGACTAGGGATCATATAGAGTATAGGTAACTCTTTTATACCAGGTATTTTTTAATGATTTAACACGACCAACTGAATCTTTAGATTGCACTTGATCGTGTCCTTGTGGGGTCCAATTTATGACATCAAAGTCGTTCTCGGCTTTGCAGTCTTCGAAGAAGAAAAGAGTTACAGCGGTGGCTATCAGCACAAAAACAGCATTTTGGGAATAAGGACAAAGTTAACTCTAGTACTTATATAACGTTTTGACAATACGGTATTAATGTTATTTGTCACGTTTAAGAATCGTTTTTTTTTCTAGATTTTATCGACACATTTTTTTGATAGTGATTTTTCTAGAATTTTCCGAAAACATTCCAGGTTTTAATCGTGTCTAACCCTCAAAACTACCGGTTAATTTTCATGAAAGTCGGCCGAACGTTTCTAGATTGTTTTAAATTTCTTCGATTGATTTAAGCGACACAAGTGAGAGACATCCTGACAAATCAATCGAAAAATTTACAAATAATCTAGAACCGCTCGGCCGATTTTCATGAAACTCAACCGGGAGACCATTTTTCATTATAGAAATTAATACGCATCGGGGGAATAATTCCATCGTTTTTTTTTATTCAAGTTTGTAAATAAAATTTCGAACCAATCGAACATCAAAACTTGGTACGTAAAAACTCTGCCCCTAAAAACGTTTGTACGCTTCTCAATCTCGCGAAAAAGGAATCAGAAATTGCTTTCAAATGTTTGAGTTCACAAAGTTCACACATTAGTTTTTTAAAATATCGTTCATTAACGCGGCTCACAATGTTATGTGAGAATATTATCAAATTATGTACGGCGATAAACGCTTTTATAAGTACAAAAACTATGCCGAAATGATATTATACAAAAATATTGAATATACCCCGTTTCTACAAAAAAGATAATTTATTTCATTTGACAAATTATAAATCCGTCTACCCAGTGACATCTCCGCAAAAGCGTAACCGCAAAGCCTTCACCCAACTTATATATTCAGATTTTTCGCCGAGTGAAAATTTTTATTGCATCTTCAGTTGTGGCAAAAATCCGAAACTCTTTTACGTTCTCTTTCTAAAATAAAGTCTTGTTAGTTTCACTTTTATCATTCATTGAAAATATCAATGAAATGCAAAAATGGTCAAATCAAAACTGCATTAACGTTCCAGTTAAAATAAGTTTTCTCTCCCTTGCTGACAAAAAGGAAAACATAAATCAGGCGTGCTTAAACTTTTGACCTATTTCCGACCCTGTTTATGACGTTTAGTTTGCAAATTTTGGGCACTGAGGGAGTGTGGGCCTATAATACAAATCTTAGTTATATAACGACTTATCCCATTTTTTTATTTATAGACTACAAAAAACACATTTTAGAAAATTTATGTAAAATTAATGAATAATAGCTTCGTCTACTTCATAAAGCGGGAAGGAAAAATAAATTAAAGCTTATAAGAAAATATAAAATATAAAATAATTTGACCAATGGACTCAAAATCTAAAAGTGGATTGTAGGTTGGTTATTTAATTTTTTCTTAATGTTACCATTTCACGTAATAATTGGCTTTAAAGGTCTAAAAATTAATTAAATTTAAATTATTAGTCTTTTGGCGTTCGAGAACTTTTAAGGTTATTTTTTATTTTTCCGTTATTTTTTCATTTGTTTATCTTTTGTTATCATCAAAGTTTTAGTAAATACCATTTCTGAAAAACATCACAAAATAAAATAATGGTTACTACATTGAAATTTCACAATCATTATGTCGATCCGAAAATGTAGCTTGAGTTGAAGTATAATTTTATCGGTTGAAATCAGATGTGTCAAACCGTCAACACTTTTTTGATTAATCTTTACTTGGCCCGCACTTTTATGAAATTACGTACTTTTACGTTCCTTTAAGTTGAAAAAAAAACAGCGTCATATGCGCTTTTACTGTCAGTTAACTCCCAGGAGGAAATGCATGTAAATAGACACGCAACGTGTTTTTCGTCGATTTAAGGCATATGGAGGCCTCGTAGGGCAAAACGGGTATTGGTGACCCCCTCAACTTATCGAGAAACTTTAATTGACGGTGTTTTTTTGCGTAGGTTGGAGATTTCAAACAGCTCTCTAGGGGGCCCTGGTGGCCCAAATCAATTTCTGAATAGTCAGATCGACAACTTGACTTTACCAGTTTTTTGAAATGTTGCGAATTAATTTGATTCTTTTAAATGCGTGTCTATTTACACGCATTTTCCGCGTACGGGTTCCCCAAAACTCGTTCCCCCTAAGAGTTAAAAACTGATTTTTTTGACTTCTTGCACCAGATCCATTAGGTCCTTTTATGTTGATATGTTATTTTTGAACATTTTTGAATTTGATTTCTCTGATGAATGAAATAACGAAAATATAGTAGTTGATAAAAACTTGCTTTCAATACTTAGTTGTTTTTAAGGGAGCTTCCTAGGGCTAATCTTTAGATTGTATCTCTTTTCGTTTACATCACTTTAAACGTCTCCAGCAAATCTGTCATTAAAAAGGTATTTATAATTATGTAGACAATATTTTTTGCCCAAATTATTCCGTGAAATGGGGAGATAGGCGAAATGGAAGTCTAAATCTTCTTAATTTACGAGGGCTTTATTTATAAGGGTTCAAAGACTCCAACCCGCCTTTTGTTTTTTTACAGTCAGTAAATTGCTCCTCAAAAAGTCTAAAAAATCATCACTTATTATTAATTACTAATTTGCTGCATATTGACCTTTGAACGCTACTGTCGACGGAGCTCTAATACAAAAAGTTAATTTCATTACACAAAATTGAACTTATTCTATTACTTATTCTATTACTTAAAGTAAAGGAGTATATAACGTAAATCTGTCATTTATAAATTGGAAATTGAATTGCAAAGAGTACCGAATAACGGGATTTTAATCAAATTGAGGATTATTTGGCTGTATAGATCTGATATTGAACGCTAAGACAGATATTGAATATCTTTTTAAAAAACAGTGTGATTTTTTTTTCTTGCTGGGTGATTGGGAGATTTGAGACTTTATAGATTTTGTGCCTCCCCATTTATAAAGCTCTTTTTCACACTTTTCTTGCTCTCTAGCGCCTTAAATAGCAGTTTTTCAAACAATTGTTCGTACGAGTGGATTCAGAATAAAAAACTACGTCGAATAGGATGGTTTCCAGAAATAATTTTCTCACACCGCGCAAAAGTCAAAAATCTCCCATTCTATTCTGGTTCTTCAAATTCAATTTTATAAGTTAGTCACCGTTAATCAGGAGATTGTCGCAAAATTTCAAAAGAAAAAACTTAAAAGTAAATAGTCACATCCAAACGGAAACTGATAACACGGAGAGAAAGGCCTGTTATATATGTAATATTTTGACTTTTATAACCGAGGGTCAAAAATCAATCGTTTATCTAGGATTCTATACAAAAAACGCACCTTATACGCGTATTCTAAGATTACCAAACTATTATAGTTTAACTGATAGTAAGTAGTTATTACTAATAACTTATTAGGGTCATTCAAAATGTGTCGCTTTGTAATTTGTATAGCTTGGATGAAACGTAATTTACCATATGTGAAGATGATAGAGAAGATTTCCCTAACATACTGTATGCTGACAAACACGTTTTTAAGCTTACATAACGACTTTAAGTCCATAACCACCTTTTTGTACGATTAAAAAATTACCGTTTGACGAATTATACTTCCGCTCTGGACAAGAGCTTCTGGTGTATGACATCCTTTGTCATGAGATGTGTCAGAATTTAAAGGTTCAAAGAATTAAATCCAATTTTTTTTTGCTCAAGTTCATTAATTATCATTATCCTCGTTATGTGTGGCAACATCCGGTAGATGTTCGAATAAATCATGATTTATCATCACGATACCTTTTTTATCGCTGACAAGCGAAAAATATACCTTCTTTTAGCAAAAAATCAACAAATACTGGGACGGCTTTAAGTAACGGCCCCTTTTCTGAAAATCAAGACCACTTTTTTAAACTAAGGCGTCATTTTCTCAACATATGGACCCTTTTTCAAAAAAAAAAACTGGAAAACTTTTGGCAAAGTTTTGTCAAAAGATTCAACCCGATAAATTCGTGATGCCAGGCGGTTAAACAATTTTTGAACAGTAAAACAATTTTGTGATGGTTTATAAAACCATTTCGAGTATGTCAAAATTCAATAATTTAGTGACAAGAGCAAACCTTTTACTTTTTGGTTTATTTTCAGTATTTTTTTGTTTCGTAAATCATATCAGGTTATAAGTTTCCTCTGCAATAAAAATATTATATCTTCTCAATTTAAAGACGACATTCTCTCTCACCACAAAATACATTGATTTGCAGGAGCAAAGGAAAAACGGGTAAGGGTGTTAAAATTCTGGCATAGTGCGTTTTAACAGGCTTGGATTAAGTTTATAATTACACTTAAGAGATCAATCAATCAACTCATATAACGTCTTGAAGCCTTTCGTCAAATCCTAGGCTTCGTATAATTCAATTATATACCGTAGGATGTTCTGAAAATGTCCAGGAAGGTCGGCCATTTTGGCTTCTTTCATTTTTTTCAAAGTTGATGAAATATTTATCGCGAATAATAATCACGTTTTTTCTCAATTTTCCCGAGTGTACGATGCTAAGGTTGAGCATTCTCTAGAAAGAACGTCACTAGATCTGAAAAGCTTTTGGCGCTCCCTTTCAAACGGAAACGACGTTTACTAAACGTGCACCCCTAAGACCTTATGTGGACAAATAAAAGAACGACGGTTTAACTCGCTGATTATTAAGTGATGTTTGAATTGAACAATTCACAGAAAAACGAAACGTAAGATGTATAACTGCGCTGTTATCGTGCAACTTTGGCATGAACAAACCTACATAACGGAGCAAACGGGAAAATCATGATAATAGTGCAGAGTTCACGGCTCCAAATCGACAACAATATTTTTGTTCGAAAAAGGCGTTATTTGGCGCAACCGACCCTTATTTGACAAAACTCTTATTCGACGACGCCCTATATTTAATTTGTGTATTACCCAAATCTTTTACAAATTCTGGTAGTGATTTTGAAAATGTCAAATGATTGCATTTCAACCGGTTCTCACAGCCTTCGAATCTTAATGTGTCATGTTATTGAAAGCTTATCTTGCAAATTTAGTGCCTGTTAGATGACAAAATCAATGTTTCGACTTGTTTTCCGTTTTTAATTTTGTTTTTCTGATCTAACCAGAAACGTGACATTTAAGCGCTATCCGGCTCATCTAAAATCAAAACAAGAATTTCAAATCCAGCCCAAATCCTGACATATTTGGTATTTATAAATACCTTTTTAAAGAAGCATCAGATAACTAAGTGAGGGCGTTGTTTTTATTTAAACCTGTTCAATACGCGTTGAATACTAAGCGTTTTTGTTCACAACAGACGACCAATTACCAATTTTTCACTTTTTTTAATACAATTGTGATACCCTATTACTCTACTGTAGCTGAGTCTTAATTTATCGAAGGAATTTACCTTGCAAAACCTTCAAATAAACATCAAACTATGTACAAAAAATATGACCACATAAATAGACCACTTTCATTACCAGCAAATCACAGTGTTTTTTCTCTTCTATAATGGTGACTGAAGTGAGATTTGAACTAACGCCGAGATTCTACAGTCAAAACAAATAAACTTGTGACGGCGTTCCCAAGTAAGGAACGTTTTGGATTTCGAAAAATAAATACACGTCAAATAAGGGACGTTTTTGGACAAAATAAAAGCAACCTTAACATGGCGGCCCTCTGTATAATATTTTCATACAACTTTTTTTTTCATGCAACTTTAGAACCAACTTAACTCTGGCTTTTTCTATACAATTTTGGTGTCAGAATATTTTATCAAAATAAGCCTCTTTTCAATATATTTTTTAAGCTTCTAACAAACAATATAACCATAGCACCTCTTTGGCGTTGGACGCGGTGTATCACTATACTGTTGTAAGGAAGCTTGACCACCTTTTGCTTTGATATCGATTTATTTGACTATATCGTTAGTAAAAGTTGACAGTTGTTAAAACAACCGTAATTTGTTGGTTTTCTCCCTTTTTGTTGGTTGTGTCCGTTTTTTGCTGGTTGGTCATTTTGAACATTTGCGTTGATCAAGGATTATTGATCGCCGTTGTGTCCATTTTATGATAAATTTTAGTATATCTACCAGTGTACGGTGTTCAGCTTGGTTGAATGATTATGAGTTGAATAACAATCTCAAGTTAATTAAAAACGTCGCGATCAGCTCCGAAGATGCCGTTTCTACGAATCATTTTTTTTACTTACCAATCATTATTTTTTCAGACAGAGTCTTAATTTCTTTAAACAAAAATGAATTATTATTCATATAAAAAAAAATCAAAAAAATCCACAAAGAAAAAAAAAACACTATAAAAATGCCATAAACAAATAAACAAAAAAAAAATGTAAATTTATGGTACTAAATTTTAGGAAAAGTTGAAATGTAGGGGAGAAGGGTGTTTGAAGAACGAAGAAAGTTGTTGTAAGTATCACGGATCAAGAGTCACCATGAGTCACCGGGTAGTCTCCATACTTACGTGATTGATGATGATCAAGAGTCACCATGAGTCACCGATAGAATGTTTCAGTATTGAGGATTCATCAATCATCTATACTAGTATATAAGGCCGTACAAAATCTGTAAACACAATTATTTATTACCTTGTTTTGGACAAATAAATTTGGACTATCATTAAGGTAGTTTCTACTCAACAACAACAAAGGTTATTTGGAAAGGTTGGTTTATAAGAGTATACTTGTCGCGTTAGAATTACACCTGGGGCAACTGAAGCTGTGAAGCTGTGTCTGATGATTCCAATTAGTGTTGGAATTTCAATAATGGGTTTGATTTTAACGATGCACTAGATCTACCTGCGCTGACTGGGTAATATTGTGATTGAAATTAATTTTTTTCGTTAGTATAGCTCGTTTTCCTAATTTTCCACTCTTGTCAAGTGGATATTCGCGCTGAAATTGACTCCTGAAGAAATTATATTATATCTTTTAAAAATCGCGTCATAATTCTCTCCGACTTGAGTCCGATTTAAAATTCAAAATCTCGATTCAAATCTATTTTTATTGGGCAACTCGTTTGTACAATTCGAAATACTACTAGACAGGCAAAAAAGTTAACAAAAAGGTTTGAAATTTTATGTTCCTTCTTGTGATGATAAGCATATTTTATTATGCGTCAAAGTGACTTATGTGTTAAAATTTTCGAATACTTACATTGTATAATAAGTTTTCTGCAATTTCGAACAAATTCTACCCTACGGGTTAGTATCCATACGTTTCCCTTCGGAGTTAATTTGCAGCTGGACTTATCTGATTTTCTGATTCAATTCATGTCTATCCAAAGTCTTGATTCGAAATCTAAGGTCAAGCATGTTGTCTGCGGAGTGCCATTTCCAAGTCTAGGTTACAAAACCTGAATCTTTATCTGATAAGTACCCACGATGAACCGCAAGCCAGTTAATTTACTCATAAAAAACTCGAAAATTGGTAATCTAACCCGCGCTAAATATTTACGATTGGATTGCGGATAAATATTATGGTAATTGTGTGCACTTATCGGTTGTGTGCAATTTTTTATCACATCCTATTTGAGAAGCATATAATATTTAGCCTAAATAGGCTCGGTAGAGACCCCATTTTTAATCGTTATCATCAAAAAATATTTGCCAGCCAAAACTATGCAAAGGTTGAAAAATATCAAGAAACCGTTATAAATATTTACAAAGAAAGTTGTCACGATACTGTAACCTGGCAATTGTAGAGCAATTTTCTGGCTAAAGCATTTATTTTTTTTTCTGAAACGTCGAATTTATTGTTTTTTAGATAATTTAAATATTATTTGATTTATTCTACTTTTCGTTTTTCAAATGACGATGTTAACACGAATACGGGTCTCATAAATGAAGTGTTACACCACCTTCGCAGTTACGTTTTAAATTTTTTACAAAGAAAAAAAGAAAGTTAACTGCGAAGTCCGTAGGCGGCAACTGACAAAATATTTCTTTAGTGTTAGATAAGTGCGTACGACAAACACTTCGCAGGTGTTTTTGGGATAAAGTTTACGGTGAAAGAGGGACCGTTAACTGCGCACCCCATGTTTTCCTCATTTTCGGTTAACGTTATTTTAACCAAACATAATTGGCCAAATTTCATGCTTAAATACAGATACACGGTCTGCCCGTTTAAAGTAACAGTTAATTTTTCCGCCTTTGCACTACCTGCTTAAAGTAACAGTTCCGCTTACCTGTTAAAAGTAAAGAAATAAATGTAACAAAAAAATGTTACCTAAACGGGATATATTACTTCAAGCAAATAGTGCGTAGGCAGAAAACTTGACTTTTACTTCAAGGAGGTAGGTGTTTACATCATACGGTGAAATATTGGTACCAAACAATAAAATGCCCGTCTGAACGTTTCTGGCAAACAAAAACAAATTGCATAAACTTGGAACAATTCTTATATGGGTAACTTAATTTTATTGGTACGAGTAACCTAAATAAGACTGCCCTCGCTTGTTCCAAAGGGCAATGACGTTTCTAATTGTATTTGACAAACCGTTTGTTTTATACAATAACATAAAATTCGTTACAGAAAATTTTATGTAAACAGCATTTTATATGGTATTTTAAAGTTTTTTTTGTGACCTTGGACATTTATTATCAACAATTTTTGGTGTTTCTATATAATAATTCCAATTAAAGTTTAACACTAAATTAAACCATTTAGTTTGATTATGTAATTTTGAAAATGCATTAAATATTTTAAATAATTTTCTAAAAATCAAAAAAAAAATGTTCATATCTAAAGTTTAGATTCTAAACCTACAAAAATAATATTTATTTATTTAAAACCGTTTAACCCCCAAGCACGATTATTTAGCACGTCCCTGAGCACGGGGCCGGACGTTTGTCCGGCCCTTCTTCTGCTCCTCTCTAGTCGTACGTAATATCTGTATAAACAAATCTTTATAAGCAAATCGATGGTCCCGAATCCAATGCGCATACTCTCGAAAGCTCCCCGACCACCCTTGGGNGTTTTATTATGTATATAAAATTTGTATTTTTATTTGCTCTGCAACTTTGTAATCGATTATTCTATGTTGGTTTTCAATGTTAAGTCTTTTAACAAAGCCGAACAACTCGAAAATTGCGTTTTTTCACCCGAGGCCGGACAAACGTCCGGGGGTCGTGCTTGGGGGTTAAAACGGAAAATTGCTCGAATAAACCGTTTTGTGTCTTTGGTTTCAATTGACCGGGTCACACGATGGGTAACCAGAACATGTTTTTTCTGACGTGTCTTCACTGTTATCAATAACGAATCATGAATTATTCTATGTTGAGTTGTAAAGTCATCTCATTTAATAATGCCTATCGCCGAAAATACGCCTTTTAATTGAGTTGGGAATGCATTCTCAACTTCGTGTTCAGGAGCTAAAGGATCTAAAATATTAAAATTCAGAAACATAAATCTATTCAAGTGACTGTATGACAATTTGAATAACCCTCTGCGCCGTTATCTTGTAAAAGTATTAAAGAAACTGTGAGATTATTGCGCAAAATGATGAAATATTACGACAGGATGTCGAAATATAACAATTCTGCAAGATAATTGCGTGAAAGATAATCGCGCAGAGCGTGTACATGTCGGAGATTGAAAACAGCTTAGAAAATTAACAAAAAAAGATTGGTTGGCATAAGCGTAAAAATACGAACGGTAATCTTTGAATGAATTTGCAATCTGGTAAGAATTCGATAATTAAAAAAGCAAATTCGAAGGAAGCGTTCTATTTGCTTCAAATTATCTAACATCAAACTGTTTCTTAGTTTTTTTTTACAAAATCAAACGAATGTCAAAGTCTTCAAGATCAAAATATTCGCTTTCGAAAATAAAAAAAAATCAAAGAAGCGGTGATTAATGGCACAGAAGAAGGCAGTTACTTTTCATGTTGCCAGAATAGTCTCAATACTCTCGACCACTCCTGATCACATCGCGTGGTGAATTCAATGAATGCAAAAATGCACCACCTCCACCAAATTGCTATTTCCAACCTCTTTTTCTGTACCAACTGAATAAAATTTTGTAATTTTGTAATTTTTTCAAAGAGATAATCAACCATAAATACGAAGATTAGAGAAATAAGAGTTCAATTTCCTTTAAAATTTGTGGGACCGATGAAAATCGGTGAAAACGTGCTTAAGAGAATAAGATTTAGTTTAGAAAACTTTATAGAGACTGCTTTTTTTAGAAGAAATTTAAGAGAAAACGTTCCTCAAATTTTAGAGAAGTCTATGAAAATAAATCTTTGAAAAAATGTCATCAAAACATAATTTGTATATTACAAATTAAATTATTAAAAAACTCATTATTAATTTTTTCGCGAAACTTTCAGTATTTTTTTTGTTTTGAATAAACACATAAACCACGCGAGAGGTTCGCGGAGCGCTAACACAATTTGTGTATGATCTGGATGATAATTTTTTAGAACAATGAACAAGAGTTTATCACGCATAAATGATAATTTTACCTTTAACTTGACACAGTTTTTATACAAATATCAGAAATTTTATTTGATTAATTTCATTATTCAATTAACAGTTTTAGTAACAACATTTACAACATAAAATCATAAGGGTATTGTTTGAAAAGAATTTGTAAATATTTTGACAGAATTTTGAAAGAATTTTGAAAGAATTTTGAAAGAATTTTGAAAGAATTTCGAAAGAATTTTGAAAGAAATTTGTAAGAAATTTGGAAGAATTTTGAAAGAATTCGGTCGATAAAAAATAAAAATAAATTATTTTTAATTTTAATTT